>MU270065.1:0-64860 GCA_021432635.1 Thozetella sp. PMI_491 | reverse complement strand
CCCCCCCCCCCTCCGCCTAAATGATCTGATACCGGGGGGGTAGTATCGCCTGCATCGCTCCCGAACCTTTTGCGCATAAACCACAAGCTGCCGGCTCTCGACGGCCGCCGACCCTCATTGGTGCGCGACGGTGTGGAGCGCGCCCGGAGCTCCCTGCAATCTTCTGGAAAAAGAAGATGGGTATCGCCATGCCCAATGGTCCGGGCGGGGGAACCAAAAGATGGCGTTATGTGGAAAGCCTCCGATGAATCCAGTCTTGTCGGCGCCTCCATCTGCAGCCTATACACACACAACAACGCGAGTACAATGCGCAGTATGTAGTCCACACCTTGTGGCGAGGTACCCTGGTATACCCCTGTTGCAGGCCATCGAATGTATGTACTTTGTAATGCTGGAGAGTGATCTTCGCCCTGCCCGTCCGCACAGTCCAGTCGCGTTCTGCGTACCGAGGAGAGAGAGTGTGTGACTCGACCCTTGTCTCTGGTCCCCCCCTTTCTCCCCAGACAGTGACGTGAAAGGCTTAACACCAGAACCCTTTAACTAAACTACCACGCTAGAGAGCCCACTATGACTGTATTGACAGCAACCTAGTCGCTCCAGCATTTGTACTATAGGTAGTACAGCATGGTAAACAGCTCGGCCGACTAGACCCCTGGCTAAAATTACACCCAAACCCTCGAGGTCCCCGGTATATGCGAGACCATTAAGTCATCCATCCCACTAGGCTGGTTTGACCAGGCGGATAATTTCAGAGAAGGGAAGAAAAAAAAATTGTCAAAAATTTCGACCAGCTCATCCGTCACAGCAGGGCAAGCATGTGCCATGTGCTTAGCAGCCAGGGTCGACTGTAGAGCGATTCACGGGCTGTCTCTGCTATGCTGTTCATTTCGCAACGGCCCACATCCTCCGGCCGTGCTCCGTAGTCTGCGAGACATGGCCTCAGAAATGTCTCGCCTTTGGCCCTCTGTGCGCCTCGTTCTCGACGCCGGTGCCCGCGTTGCATAGCGGCATAGCAGCAGCCCGGCCTTTAGGTGGCACGCTGCGGTGGGTAGGGCACGCAAACCCCGTTGTTTCGTAGCAGCTGCCCCGTGCTGGCTGGACATCGTGTCCACGTCAAAGAGTGCTCCATAGCTGCCGGGTTGCTTTCCCCCTTGTCATGGTAGCTCGGTGGATCGCTCATAATACCTAGCGCACGCGATGCCCACAGATCGTTGTCGCCCTTCATCAACTCAAAATTGACTCCGTTGCGTCCATCGATTGGTCGGATGGCGTAGTTGGTTATCGCATCTGTCTAACATGGAATGGGTTCGTCAAAGAATCGTCCTGTGGACACAGAAGGTCCCCAGTTCGAGCCTGGGTTCGATCAACAGTCTGGTGTGTTAGTCTCTCCGCGAGGAGCGACAAGCGGCCTACCGTTTTTTTTTCTTTTCCTTTCCCCTCTAGTTCCCTTCCTGCATGTCTCGCCCTCGCCTTGCGGTGGCCTCCCTTTTTGCGATAAGACCGGAGATGATACGTCTGTGTGTATGCCCTCCGAGCCACTACAACTTGCCTCCTTGCATGTGCGTGGACATTGCTGTCCTTGTTATCTGGGGAGGATTTGGCGGAAAAGCCAGGGCCGTGGTTCATATCATGTTACCCAGCCTCGGCATCTTGCAGACTATGTTTCGATATTGTATGTGAACCCAATGGAGGGACCAAGATGCCGATGCTACGTGCAGACTCCCTCGTCCGGTAACGATGCTGTCTTCCTAGCTATCCTCAAAGCACCCGAGTACAGAGAACATAGATATCAACACCAGCACAGCAGGAGCAGAGGCCGAGGACACCCACAAGGACATTGGGCCTCTCTGCATATGCATGCGTATTTGAAGTCCAGGAGGTAGAGCGAGAGTAAGGATATTTTGAAAATGAACCATCTGGAAGTTCCAGAAACCCAACCCTTCTTGTATATACCGTATAAACCTTACCCATTCTAGGGTACGTGCGCTACGGTTAAGGAGGCAAACAAGGTAGTGTGGAGTGATGTACAATATAGTTCCTGGTATCCACAGGCGGACGCTGCACCTGAACTCTACAGAATTGAACTGGTGTGATATTTCACCAGACAAACCCAAGCCCGCCGGGCGGTTCTTCTGCGACACCTGGAGATCCCGTAGCCAAGCCGAGGCCGTTTGGACGCAATGTATAATCGGAGGAAGGCCGTGCCAGGTTTAGTGAGTGACTCTTGTCTCACGCGTGTAACGGCAAGACAAGAACAGACGAGGAATGCGCCAGGGACTGCGTGCCTGGGCTTCCAGCAATGCGATCGAGTCGGATCGGGTTGTCAAAGAAGGAAAAGTTTACGATCCTGAACGCCCGGTTGGCATCTGAAGCATCATCTGAAGAGCGAATTTCGCCCCGTACTACGCACGAGGCTCTCTTGACTCGCCCTGGCTTTTTGCTATTTGGTAATGGAACTTGTGCCACACAATTGCCTGACTTCTCCCAACCCACAGGGAACAGATGTCGTAGGGACCAAATAGGAAAAAAAAAAGTTTTGTAAAAGTGGCAAGCTCGACCCCTCGGCCGTTTTCCAGCTCGCCTCGCCGCCGGGTGATCGACTTTCACCGCCAGCCTCTTCACCATGCCCTCTCCCTTGCCTGCTGCTGCTTTTACTTGCCAAGTCGAGAAACCACGAGGTCGCAGATCATCCCCAATTTTCCATTGTCCTGCATCTTGCGTGGGGATGCCTCTCCAGTCTCCAGTTACTGTACCAAGCCCATGCAAGTGCCTAAACTCGCTGCAGCCGGCCCGCATTCACGGCATCTCGCCTTGGCTGGGAATGCCGTATGACACGAACCAACTCCGCGCCGGTGAAATTATGACGGTAAATCGTCTCATTAAGAGGCGCCCCTCCCCTCCCCTCCCCGGGGGGCGAATCCCATGAATGCTCGCCATTCCCTAGGCTGGGCGCTTCCTTCGTTGTCGCCCTGTCGTCTGATCCCCAACCCAGCGGCCACGCCGGCCGGCGTCGAGCGCAGCGCTCTTGTTGGCTCTCCATGACGCGATGCTCCCCACGTCGCACGCCGTCGCACGTTGTTTGGTAGCGCCCATCCTGAATGCTGCGCTCTGGGCTCCGTCTTTCCCGGTGGTGTCACCATAGGCGCGGCTGATCGACGCGGTCCGTGTAGCTCGGTGCCGTTTATATGAACAGTCCCACACCTCGTCCAACGGGCACGTCCGACAGTCACTGTCTATCCATTCCAAGTGAATGCGGGCTGGACCCTGAGCTCCCCTATCTTGCTATCGCATATCTTGCCTCCTCCCGCGTGACGCTTCGGCTCTGTCCCCCCCTTACGTCCTAAGCCACCCCACAAGATATGGCCGACGACAGAACAGACGACGACCTTGGCAAGACCGCCGAGGCCGCCCTTGACTCTACCCCCGGCGCCTCCTATCTGCACGGCGGCACGGGGGATGTGGGCCTAGATGATACCGTAGGGGCCGGACAAGTCGACCCCATCTACGAGGCCAAGGCCCGGGTGTTGAACCATGCCGTAGGTGCCTGTCGCCGTTTCCTAGGATGCCGGTAGGCCGGGAACCCAGTGGACAGACTGACCAGATCTGCAGATCCAAGAAATTGGCATGGGATGGTACCAATGGCAACTCTTCGTCGTTGTCGGGTTCGGGTGGGCTAGCGACAACCTATGGCCCATCGTCACCTCCCTGATCTTCACCCCAATCGCGAACGAGTTCAACCCCAGCCGGCCGCCGCTGTTGTCATTGTCTCAGAACATCGGCCTCCTCGCAGGGGCCATGGTCTGGGGTTTCGGCTGCGACCTGTTCGGCCGTAGATGGGCCTTTAACTTGACGCTCGGCGTGACGGCCGTCTTCGGCATGATCGCGGCCGGGGCACCGAACTTTGCCGGCATCGGGGTCTTCGCCGCCCTCTGGTCATTCGGCGTAGGTGGTAATCTGCCCGTAGACTCAGCCATCTTCCTAGAATTCTTGCCTGCATCGCACCAGTACTTGCTCACCATCCTGTCCATCGACTGGGCCATTGCCCAGGTCGTCGCGACCCTGATCGCATGGCCCCTGTTGGGTTATATGACGTGCCAGCAGGATACCGTCTGCACGAAGGAGAGCAACATGGGCTGGCGGTATTTCATGATAGCTATGGGTGGCCTTACTTTGGTCATGTTCTTCGTCCGGTTCGTCTTGTTTACTATCTACGAGTCGCCCAAATACCTGATGGGTCGGGGTCGGGACGAGGAAGCGGTCCGTATCGTTCATGAGGTGGCCCGGCGGAACGGCAAGACGACCTCTTTGACCATCGAGGACCTGAAAGCCGCCGAGCCAGCGGGCTACGTACAGCAGACGGATGCGTCCGCCACTCTCAAGCGGAATCTTGAGGCGGTCCACCTGGATCGCGTCCGGAAGCTATTCGCCACTCGGCGCCTGGCGCTGTCAACTGGCCTCATCATGGGTGTATGGGCGTTCATAGGCCTGGGCTATCCCCTCTACAACGCCTTCCTACCTTACATACAGGCCACCAGAGGTGCTGACTTCGGCGACGGCTCCACCTACCTCACCTACCGCAACTCCCTCATCATCGCCGTGCTCGGCGTTCCCGGCGCTTTGCTTGGTGGATGGTCAGTCGAGACGCGGATTGGCCGCAAGGGAACACTCGCTCTCTCGACCGTCTCGACCGGCGCCTTCCTCTACGCATCCACCACTGCGCTGAACTCGCAGTCCCTGCTGGGTTGGAATTGTGCCTTCAACTTTACTTCGAATGTCATGTACGCTGTTCTGTATAGCTACACCCCAGAGCTGTTCCCGACGCCGCAGAGGGGTACCGGCAATGCCTTGACGGCGACGTGCAACCGTGTATTCGGCATCATGGCCGTGAGTAGCCCCCATTTATCATCGCTTTCTTGTGCTCGACGCTGACCATCCACCCTAGCCAATCATTGCCATGTTTGCAGACCTCAAAACATCAGCCCCTGTGTATACGAGTGGTGCCCTGTTCATCGCTGCGGGTCTCCTTGTCCTCCTGCTGCCTTTCGAGTCGCGCGGAAAGGCCGCACTCTGAGGAGAGTTACGCAGAGGTCTTGGGGATCGAAGTTGCGGCTTATCTACCTTGGGCTGCTCTTCTGTCGACATTGATGTACCCTGAATATGGAGGTAAAGCGCCAGGAATGCTGGGGGCAACGGGGAAAAGCATTGGTTTACTTTGATATTGACACCTGGATGGGAACTGGATAAATATACCCCGACGGTCCCCCTTATACCGAGGTTCTGTCCCGTCAATGGGTAATGAATATTTGATGCAATACCTCGTGCTATAGAAAAAACGGTCATTTTTGACAGCTAGGCTTCTCGCCTCGCTTGTCGTGACGCTGTAGGCACTGCTCCGCTGTGCTGATAATAAGCTCTGCCCGTCCGCATGTGGCGAGAGTATACGCCTTGAACTTGTACAGCAAAGATGCCTTAGCAGCCATCGTTGTGGCTTTGAGTATATTTTTGCCTAGATTTTTCAAGCTTATCTCCCTGTTCCGAGCACAGCGGCCAAACCTAAGTAACTTCGCGGCGTCCAATGCCCGCATGGCTAAGCCTGAAGCTTCATCGGGCATATGGTTCGCAAGGTCTTAATGCTCAACTCTGCTCAGAGCTAGGAGACTCTCAGAAGAACCGTAGAGTGGCAAGGCGATGATAGCAGATATTTTCTCAGCTCTGGATTTAGAGCCAGGAACTTCCCATCGACGAAAGTCCTGAATCTTGCACCGACCCAAGAGCTGTTTAGAGCACCCGGGAACAAGAGCAAAGATAGCCGCTGCCTCTATCCTTCCGAGTGCTTCATCTACCTAATAAATTCATATCCGCACATACCCAACACCTGCGATGGGTCGAGTCGGCCGCGTCCCCGGCCTCCATAGGCAGATGAGTTTCAAGACCATCTTTCTTACCTCGTTCATCGCCGGCGCGCTCTTACTCGTCTACCTGACGGGCCATCTCAATCCGTCATCGCTCAGGGGGAAGAAACATGACCCGGATGAGAGGGCATTCTTGGCCATGAAGGCCGCCGGAAACCGCACACTGGGCTTCCACTCGATCCGCTTCATCAACATGCCCAAGCGGTATGACCGGAGCGACGCCATGGCTCTGCAGGCTTACCTCGCGGGTGTCGACGTGGAGGAATACCGCGGGGTCACAACGGACGACTTCAGTGAGCTTGGAATGCCGCCGACGAGCAACCTGAATTTTGTGAAGCCCGGAGAAAAAGGAGCAACAAGGGCACATGCGAATGTAAGCCTACCCCTTCTACACTTCCCCTCGTGCCGGACCGATGATCTTGTAACTAGGCCCTCTTACGCTGATGTTCTCCGCCTGGCCGCAGATATGGACCGAGATCCTTCAAAAGAAACTCCCTCCGGTCTTGATCCTAGAGTCCGATGCCTCTTGGGACGTCAACCTCCGTCCCATCGTGGCCCTGTTCAACAAGAAGTTCACCAAGCTACTCAACCAGCTGCATTCCAAGCCGCTCTACTCGGCGAACGCCAGCGGGCCAGTCGACTTTCATCTCCCCACCTCCGAGGTCACGAACGCGCCGTGGTGGGCAGACGACGGCAACCAGCGCACGAAGGAGCAGCAGCAGCAGCAACAGCTGGCCGGGGACGGCGACGTGATCGAGCCGGACCCAGACGACCCGTGGCACTCGGAGCACTGGGACACCATCTCGTTCGGACAGTGCTTCGACAGCCAGAAGACGCCGACCTCGTACCTGCGCTACAGCGACCCGTTCGTGCCGGACCTTGGCAAGGACTACTTCGGGCAGCGGCTGGGCAAGGAGCGGGTTGTGCACCACAGCGGGGGGGTGGTGTGCACGACAGGCTACGCTATCACGCAGCGCGGGGCGGCCAAGATGCTGTTGCGGACGGCCATCGACCTCGACGCGCCTCTCGACCTCATCATGCAGGCCATGATGGGGAGCGGCGAGCTGACGACATACAGCATGATGCCCACCATCATGGCGCAGTGGCAGTATGTGCCCAAGATCGGCATGGAGCACCGCGGCGCCAATAGCGATATCCAGGGGACTAACCTCGAAGATCAAAACGTCCTGAGCAACCCGGACGACTTGTCTGGATGGGACGAGGTCAAGCGGAGCCACAGTGTATGGATGCCCAAGATGGGGCACCCAGATGTTGCGTTCACCGAGATGGCACTACAGGTCGCCTGGAAGAAGATCTTCTCCAAGGAGAAGGACATCCAAGTTGAGCTAGACTGACGGGGGAGCGGGGGTTTCTGCCATGGATAGGAGGCATAGGGGTATACAAAAGGGAAGAGAGAATGCTGTCTAGCGGGTGCCTGTGAGAGACGTCTCGTACAGGGTATCTTGAGTCTATCATGAGCTAGGTGCTATTGGTTATATTGTACAAAGGCCGCCCTCATACAGTGATATACATTGACGTGATGGTTGTCGTGTCGAGTCTGACACACTCTTCCGCGCCTCTGTGGCGTTGGCCCTTACGACGGGGTCGTGATGGTCTCGGGGCTGGGTTGCTCATCCTCTAGGGCACGAGGGACAAGCCCTTCAGCCATTTCGATCGCACCCTTCATGGAATCTTTGTTAAACTGGAAAAGACCTTGGATGGCAGCAGTAGAGGTGTATCGCTTCGGTTCGCCGCCCTTTTCTTCCGCTTCAAACAGGCCCAGTTCATCGAGCCTCTTTAGGAACTTCTCGCGGTACGAGCCGGCGGGATCGATCTCTCCGTAGAACCGAGTCCACATCTCGCCGGCCTGGTATCGTGTGGCCTCTCCAATTCGCACCATCATGTCTACCCGACCGGGACGTACCAGGGCCGGGTCCAAGAGCTCGATGTGGTTCGTTGTGAGGAACGCGATTCTGTCTTCGCCGGCGGCAAGACCGTCCAGGGCGTTCAGGAGCCCAGAGAATGTGACAGTCGGTCCGTTGTACCCATCGCCATCCCTCTGCCTGCGGTTGACGAATGCCGCGTCGACGTCCTCCAGGACCAGGATGCTTCTCTCCGGGAGCTTGGTCAATAGTAGGGCTAGCCTGTCGTCGGTCATGCCGACTTCGCTGAGGTTGATCATAGCGACACTGTAGTTCATCTCACCTGCTAGCGCTTGGATGAACGAGGTCTTTCCGGTGCCGGGCGGCCCGTAGAGGAGATAGCCTCGGCGGTAGGGTACGCCCCTGTCCACATACCACTGCTGGGACTCAACGAATTCCTTCACGTCGCCCACAATCCTCTCCTTGATTCCTTCGCCTAGGATGACGCTTGCCAGTGGGCGTTTCTTGCGTGGCTTGCCTAATCGCTCCCACTCCATACGGCGGCCTGTATACACAACCGTGTACCCTTCGGAGATCTCGAGGCTGAGCGCCCGGGCTTCGGCCAGGATCTCCTGGATCGTGTTTCTTTGAACGTACAACGCGGAGAGCGTGAGTGTCTCGTGGGGTTCTCCTGTCTGCAGGCTCACTGCGCTCGTCTTCTCTCGGTTCACGGCGACGTAGGCGCCGGAACGGTGCTTGATGATATGCCTCCCGTAGCCAGTGTGCACGCCAAAGTTTTCCACAGTCCGGTTCCGTACCCGCGTCAGCCGGCTAACCAGGAAGCCCACATTGTCCCGGGGCTGCGACAGCCAGTGCAGGAGCCAGGGGTAGGAAGGATCGCGCTTGCTGATCTCGTAGTTCACGATCATCTGCTGGCGCAGGACTCGGGCACCGCTGATGACGGCGCGGCGGCCGAAAGCGGCGGCGGCGCCGAGGCCGGCGAGTCCAATGCCGCCGGCGAAGACGGGGTTGCTGAAGAGCGCATCGAGGCCGAGGAGGGAGGATGCAGCAGGGGGGGGCGTCGTGGTTGGGGTCGCCATTTTGAAAGACGCTAAGGCCGGTGCTCAATGAGCCCGCATGCTGAGTCGGAGACGGCGGCAGGAGCTAAATACCTTGCGCAATCTCCGAGCGCGAGCCGTGGGATACGACACGACGACGAAGTTGATGGGGGATGTACGTAGGCTGATCGGATGGCAAGATGATGGAGCTTGGGACGCTTGCTGAGATAGAGCTTGAAAATTTTAGTGGGGCCGGCCTTATCAGTAGGCCACGGCATCCAAAATGCTCAGTACATGAGGCGAGCTTCCATGATAGCTAGCACGAGTGGTATTGTAAATGAAATTGTAGGTCTTGTACATTGGTCTTCCCCCTCTTTGTTACATGCAAGTAAGGTAAGGTATAGTACATTAGAGGTGGCCTCGTCGGCTGTTCCCCCATCATCAATGGGCACCTCCTTGTATAGGCAAGCTTGCCCGTGCCCCCGGACCGCGCGTTAACCAAGACGCCTGGGGTTCTTGCTCCTTGTTCCACCAAACTTCAGCCTCGTGTTATCCGAAACTCTGACGATGCTGTTCCTCAGGAGCTTTCCTTGCGTGCCCATTAGGACCTTCGTGACGGCCTCTCTGCCTGAGCCGAAGCCTCTCAGAACCACCTCCATCTGCTTGATCTTCTTGTGGTAGCCCATCTGATGCAGCTTGTCGACCACGTAGTTGCCTAGCTGATATGCGGCGTCGTAGCTCTTGCGCTGAGACTTCTTGAAGCCCAGGTTGCCGCACGAGACCGAGATAATAGCGTCTCGGTTCGGTCGCGTGACGGTGACGTGGCAGTTGTGCTTGTGGCTATAGATGTGGAAGTGGTAGGGCTCGATGTACTGGCTGACGCCATTGTTCTCCTCTAGGTCCTCCTCGGGCATCTCGAGCTTCTGCGCCATCTCCTCGAGTGACTTGGCCGGGGCCGCGCCAGCAGAGGCTTGGCCCATGGTGAGGTTGACCAGATCCTGCATAGATGCTGAGCGGGCGGCGGGCCGTGGCGGAGTGGGCGTCCTGCTGGTGCTCTCACTGTCCGCGACAGCCGTCCTGACCGGATTGTTGAGGTTGGCGAAGGGGTCATCGGCTCGTCTCGCCATCGACTGGGAGAAGGGACGCAGCCATTGCGGTGCACTCTGGGGTACGACGCGGGGCCGCGGAAGGGATTGGAGGGTGGTCGCCAAAAGGCGACTTGTCACAGGTCGAGACATCCCGGAGCTTCTGTCCTGGCGTCCGCCTGAATGCTCAATGTCGCCGGCTGGTGGTGGTGATGTGCTTCGAGCCCGGGAGCATTCGACCTGTGAAATTTCCTAGCACCAATGACAGGGATCAGCAGCACCAAATTTCATTGGCGTCGGTAGCGGTCCTCCAGGGTGCCGATCCGATGATTTACCGGGTGGAAGCAGAGCAAAAAAAAAAAGGACCCATGCAGCCGAGCTTTTCGGCGCCGCGAACTTCAAGAACCTTCGCTCGCATCCGAAATTTTTGCTGCGGGTTATCCCAGGGGCAACCTTTGCGATTCACGGGGTTGCACCAGCGGTGGTCAGCATGAGCTCCTTTCGACAGGTCCTGAGGACCAGTGGTCAACAAACTCCTTTGAGGGCATCCTCGCTTTTTGGCAGCGCCCCCGGCCGCGCGCCGACTCTTCCTAGGTTACTCTCGAGCTCGACGCCGGCCCGGGCCAGCCAAGATGCTCGCCTCTCTTCCCTCCCTTCCTCTACCCTCCCTATCGGCCTGACGCCGCTGCGGTCGCGGCTTCTCCCCGATGCGATACAGCTCGAGCCCGTGTCGAGGGTAAATAATCGCTCCTTCCACTCCTCGGTGCGATTTGCCCAACAACAGTCCGCTAAGGACCCGGAAGCTCCCGCCAAGGAGGCCAAGTCCTCCGAGGCCGAGTCAGAGCAAAAAGAGGGCGCCTCGTCCGAGGAGCCCTCCGGAAAACAAGAGGAGGGGAAGGCCAAGGAGGGCGAAGAGGAGGGAGAGAAGAAGGAGAAGAAGGAAGACCCTCCCCCGCCGCCTCCTCATGGAGACAAGACACCTTGGCAAGTCTTCATGGAGACTATGCAGTCTGAGCTGAAGCAGTCGAAGGAGTGGAACGAGTCGACCAAAGCTCTCGCTTCTTCGGCCCACCAGTTCACCGAGAGCGAGTCCGTCCGCAAGGCCCGCCAGGCCTACGACGCGACCACCGGCGCTGTCTCCAACACGGCGTCCACCGTCGTCAAGACCACCGCGGGTGCCATCGGAAAAGGCGCCGCCTGGACTTGGGAGACGCCGGTGATGAAGGGAGTTCGAAAGGGTGCCAACATTACTGGAGATGCCTTAGATAAGGCCACCAAGCCTATTCGCGAGACCGAGGCTTATAAGAATGTCAAGGATGTCATTGACGACGGGAGCAGCTCCCGGTACGGTGGCTGGGTTGACAAGGAGGAACGGAAGAGGCGGAGGGAACGGAAAGAGCAGGAGGACCTGAAGAACGGCAAGTCGAACGAGGTTCACCAGGAAGATCCAGAGTAAGTGGAGCGGCACCTTTACCCGCATCCTGCTGCGAATTCACTGCTAATCGTCTGCCCAGGGCGGGGACCAACGTCACACTCCACAAGGACGCCGCGTGGAAGGAGGCCTGGAGAGACTTCCGCGACCAAAACAAGTTCGTCCAGGGCGTATTTAACATGAAGAACGTCTACGAGGAGTCGGAGAACCCTCTCATCTCGACGGCCCGAAGCATCACGGACCGCGTCGCCGGCTTCTTCGCGGAGAACGAGACGGCCACCGTCATCAAGAAGCTCAGGGCTATGGACCCAGCCTTCCAGATTGAGCCGTTCCTCCGGGAGCTACGAGAATACATCCTCCCAGAGGTCCTTGACGCCTATGTCAAGGGCGACGTGGAGACTCTGAAGTTGTGGCTGTCCGAGGCCCAATACTCAGTCTACGAAGCCCTCACCAAACAATACCTGCAGGCTGGCCTGAAGTCTGATGGGCGCATTCTCGACATCCGACACGTTGACATCCTGAGAGCACGGATGCTTGAGCCTGGCGACATTCCCGTTTTTATCATCACCTGCCGCACGCAGGAGGTCCACGTCTACCGCAATGCCAAGTCCGGCCAGCTAGCCGCTGGCATGGAGGACAAGGTCCAGCTCGTTACCTATGCCATCGGCATCACACGCATCGCCGAGGACGTCAACAACCCCGAGACGCGGGGCTGGAGGCTGATCGAGATGCAGAAGAGCGGCCGTGACTGGTACTAATCGGGACCAGTTGCTTGAAGCTGGGTTCTCTCCTAGCTCTGCTGCACCTTTCACCAGCTATATGCACTCGGGGGTCCCGTTGCAAGTGTTTTATATGTCACCAAAAAGTGTATCATAATTCGATCATGTCGGCTGAGGATCACAGGGAGTTCAGGGACATTGGTCTCAATAGATGAGACGGCGCCTGGCAGTTCGAGCAAAGCTGGCTACAACACCACTCCGGCACACACATTTGGGGGGATTTTTTCATGTGGATCAAGGGATGGATGGCATCTGGTCCGGGCGGTTGTTGTACAATAGAAGAGGTCTGGACAAGAGACCGCCAGTGAAGTGCCCCAGACGTCTACGTGCGAGGCAATCCAAAAATTAATCAAACTTTACAAACCGCTGAAGCTTGCAAATTCGACTGTCCCTGGGACAGTAATATACACAATCTGTGTGTGATCCAGCCTACCAATCAGTTGCCACGACGGGTTAGAGACTAAGCATAGTTCACCTTGGCCCCGATACCCCAGTTACCTACTCAGCTGCGTCTTTCTTCGCCTTATCTTCATTCCGAAACTGTTCCCTCACCTCCATCAGAGCCTTCCCCAGCAAGTTCAGCCCCCACGCCTGCCTGCTGGCCTCGGCATCCTTCTCCCGGAAGCCGACACCCCAGATCCGGTCGAAGGGGCTCGCCTCGACGATCTCGGCATTCCCGGTGCTCAGCAGCAGCGCGCGCAAGCTCTCGCCCACCGGCCGCGCCTGGTCTGACTTGCCGCGGCGGAGCCCGCGCTCGTCGACCGCGCGCGTGAACTTGAGGTGGTTGCCCTCCCGCACGATGCGCTCCCGCTGCTCGACCCAGAGGGTCTCGTCAAAGTTCTTGACTTGCCGCCCCAGGCTCTTGACATTGCGCGGGTGCTTCCCCTCCAGGATCTTGGCTCCCGTGGCAGGGTCATTGAAGAGCAGGGCCTTCTGGTACATCATGTAGCTAGACAGGGGAGTCAGGGTGACGCGCCCAAGGGTGGCAAAGAGCGCGAGAGGTGGACATGGGGCCTTACTGCTCCGCTGTCTTATACACCGTGCCGGCCTCATCGGTGAAGTCGCACGGGTACCACTGGCTGAGATAGCCAGTCTCACCCTCGGTCTCGCGCCAAAAGTAAATTGTATTTGTGGTGCCTGAGTCTGGCGTGTCGCTCCCGGCCGAAGCCTCACCGGCCTCACCGGCCTCACCGTTCGTCTTCGCTGCCATTTTTGCTGGCTTTGCTTCCTTCGCTATCTTGTCCAACTGGCTCTCGGTCCTGGGATTATTTGGTCTTTGCGTGGGTGTCTTCGTGACTTTGCCTTTGGATGCCATCATTCACGTGTGGCTCTAAGTTTGGCATTGACACACAGGCAAGAAGGCGAAGGAAAGAACCGAACCGTCACTTATATAATTCGATACCCCTTTGGGAGCAGCAGGCGTTCGGCTGGAGTGAGGCTGAGCCCCTACTGACAGCCCCAGGCAGCTTAGAAGCCGCCGAGTGAGTCATGTGGGTGAAGACTCAGGGGTCAGGGGCTAGGCTGTTGATCAACCAGTGTAATAAGGCACGGTCGCCATTGAATACGCCAGTAGCGTGCCTGTGCCCCCATTTCGGAAGTCGTTGAAGATGCTCAGCCTGCACATGGGGGAGCAGGGCGAAAGCGTGCCGGCCTAGTCACAGCACCACTATGACTGGTTGGGCCCTCAAGAGTCAACAGCCAGAAACCACGATTAGTCCAATGCATCTCAGTCTTGAACAAGGCGGGGCCCTCGGTCTGTTGTGCGGAGAGGGTTCGGCAGAGGTTTGGTTGAGGGGAAGGTAGGTAGTCGTTCGTTCAACGGGCGTCATAATTACACGACACCCCATCGACTTTGTTGTCCAAGCTGCAGCGTCTGCAGCTTCTGCACCAATGACGAGGGACAACTATGAACTCTCAGGAGACAAAGAAGGCAAATAAAATACATCTTGGAGAAAGACGGCTCGGAGAGACATTCAATGCCGAGGCAATGTTGGGATCAAACGGACAGACGGCTGTTTTGCGTCCGCATGTAGGACAATGTCTCGACCCCGCAGCACGCGAACCCCTCCTTCGATTATACGAGAGCTGGGGAGTTCGGACGGGGCAGACACCACCACCATAGCATCTCAGAGTGCCGTAGACCAGATTTTCGTGAGAATACGATCCAATTCTAGAATTAGTGACCTTGCCTGCTCAGCCTTTCAACATGTCCGGCTTCCCGCGTCTCATCCCTGCCTTCACGGCCCAAGTAAGTGAAGCTCCCCTCCACGAGTACGAGTCCCTTGCCTCCGGCCCGGCATCCGATTTGCGGGCTGTCCGGAAAGAGCTACTCGCAAGGTCGTTTCGGCTGGCGCCAACATGCTTACCCAACATTCATATGCGTTATGGTTATCATGTCCCCTGCACCATCTCTCTCTATTCTCTCGACCCGCCCTAAGTACCTCTCCTTGGCTTGGGCAGGCGCCGCGAGGTATGCGGCGCCTGAGTTGGTCGCACCCTAGGTGGCTAACCACGCTCTTGTCCGCTGCTCCAAGATCCAAATCCTCCCCCCCAACCAGGTCGGTGAAATTGCCTCCTCTGGCGCGCTCTTCCACGTACCTTTCAAGACAGATTCGGGCTTCCTTCGCTCGGAGCCGGATTATCCCATCAAGCTAGACGCCGTCTTCACGCAGGGCGCCGACTACATCAAGGCGGACCCAGACGGGAAGCACGTGCGGCTCGAGGTGCAGAGCATCGCCAAGGACAAGTCCGGCGGCTGGGTGCGCTTCAACTACACCGGCATCATCGCCACCGAGACGCCCAACGGCAAGGTGCTGCGCGGGGACGCGGATGCCAAGACGACCGACTTCGGCAATGCTTGTGAGTGCCGAGCATTCTCATTCTGTCGGCATCCTCTTGATGCGACCCAAGACCCTGGCTAACTCTTGACTGCCCAAGTCACCCAAATCGTCTTCGAAACAGGCAGCCCCGAGCTGAAGGATCTCCAGACCAAGGTCTACGTTGGGTCCGGTCACTTCATCGTGAAGGATGGCGAGCCCGTGACGGTCGAGTACAAGATCAGCGAAGTGACGGTTTGAAGTGCTAGTGGCCTCGCGGGAATCGATGCTTTCATCCGAAAAGGAGGTTGAGGAGAGCATCATGTTCGTTTGTCCTTCATAGCTACCGCCCCAGCTGCAGGGCTGTGATGGCTCTCTAGCGAGCAATCCTCAAATGGAAATGACAGCTCGTCCACAACGCTAGCGCTTCCTTCTACCATGTCTTTATTGATTGGGTGCAAATCCACTCGGCCTCCGACACATCCGCCAGGTCTTGCTAAAGCAGCAACTGCACTCACGTACAATGGTATGGCGCGCGCCCGATCTCCATCCCCCCGCGGGTTGGTGTGCACGGCTTGGCCCTCGCGACCAAGCCGAAGCAGGTAGCGGTCTCCCAGGGCCCCGCGAGAGGGCCTCACGCGGCGGGTCAAGCGGGCTGGGTGAAGCCAGCCTTTCGGACCAACAGCTGGCCGACGGTGACGTTGGCGCTCTCGTAAGCCCTCGAGTTCTCCGGGAAGGTGCCGAGGGCGGCCCAGAGGTCGATGAGCGGCTGCATTGGCTCCATGTCAGATCTCCTGAGGAGGTTCAGGGTGGTGGCAGTCAGGATGAAGTGACTGAAGCAGCTGTTCATGGCCTTCTCGAGGTTGAGGCTGAACAGGTCGTCGTAGTGCGACCAGTACAGGTGCGCGTACACTCTAAACATCTGCCGGAAGATGGTTTGGCAGGTCTCGTTGAAATTCTCGGGGAAGCCACTCCTCTTGCCCACCCAGTCCCGACCAGAGTCGGGGAGCGGAATGCAGAATGCAGGGTTGTCGGCGTACGAGACGCCCGACGGATCTGTTGGGAAGAGAGCAGGGTTGTCGATCTTGCCCGAGATGTACCGTTGCACGAGAGTGAGGTACTCCCAGGCGGGAATCTCCACCGGCTGCAGCTGCGCGTTCAGCCACGTGAAGCAGTGATTCCTTGGGCTCGTCAGTCAAAGGGGCCTACGGGACCACGGCAGGAGGCCCGGCTGCACTTACGGTCCAGCAGACATTTTGGGACACTTCCTCTGGTTGCAGATCGAGGTGCCATCTTCCTCCCTGTCATGTATGAGACGGATGAAGGTGCTGATCATTCGCCAGTGGTCCACGACTGAGCGAAGTGGTCAGCCGAGACATCGAAAGGAGAAAAGCAGCAGCCGGCGCGGCGGCAGGCGCGGCACCACCACCACCACCACCTTACCTTGGTGGGCAACCCATTCGCCCATGTCGACTGTCTTGGGCTTCGCACTGAGGGTTAAGAAGTTCCCCTTGACGATGTGCTTCGCATAGTTGGCATCGAGCCAGAGAGGTTTGGTGGGGGGCAAGCGGTATGAGTTGAGGATGTCCTCGGGCGAGGACGGCGGCACGCCGCCGCCGGACTGGTCCATGCTGGGGCTCTGGGAAGGCGGGAAAAGAAGACCAGAAAGATGAATGGAATCCCGTCTCTTGTGCCCGAAAGGCCTGGCAAAGGGGTTCGCCGGCTTCTCAAGGAGGGGTGGTGTCAAGGACCACTAGACAGGGGTTCACGAGGAGAGTGTGGGGCCTTTGCCAGTGTCTGTCTGAAACCCGCCTTTCAAATGTGGGGTCAAGGGTGTTGGGGTCCATGTGAGCCTCGCCCGCGTCGTCTGCCGATAAGGGAGCACGGGCCAGCTTGTGAATTTTAGGAGCTCTTTTCCAGCCTCACGTCAAAAACGCGACCACGAAGCCTCCATCCACTCACTTCCGGAGTAGTTACATCTCCTCAACCCGAACCCAATCTCAATCCTGCCTACGAAGCCTGTACGGCTTGGAGCATCGCGCACTCACTCCCGCACTCCTCCATCCAATCTTCGCACAATTGTAGCCATGTCCGACTCGGAGGAGATCATGGACCTGCCCGAGGATGGCGACGAGGGCGGCGACGACCTCTTCGGAGATGCCACCATCCCGGACGAAATCTCGGAGCGAGACCTGAGCGAACATGAGTCTGACCGGGATGTGGATGAGACCAGAGCGATGGACTATAACGAAGACGACCTGGAACCGGCTACCTTTCGTGAGAAGACTGTTATGACGGTCCCCATGTACCGGCACCGAATCCCCAGGTCAGACAACGGAACTGTGAGTCGCCCTATGATCCTTCTCCCTTCACGCCTCCATGTCCGGCAGCCACTGACCAGGAAGCAGCTTCAATCCCTACGGGTCCCCAACTTCTTCAAGATCAACCCGACCGAATACAAGAAGGACGAGTGGCAGCCCAGCAAATGGGACCTCAAGAACGCCAGCCAGGAAACCCCCATTCCCTCCGTCATGTGCCGCCGCGATCCCAAAACAGGGCAGCTTCAGAGCAACGCCAACATATACAGATGGAGTGACGGATCCGTCACCTTGGGCATCGGCGAGGAGCACTACGAAATCCAGACTAAGTCGCTCGCGCCCGCGCCGGGAAAGCCATATCAAGAGGTCCAGGACGCACATTATTATGCCGCCGCGGCCCACCTGACGACCAACTCGCTCCTGATCGTCGGCCACTTCACCGAGCAGTACACAGTGCGGCCCAACGCCGAGGTGCAGGACCACGCCCTGCAGCGGTTGAAGGAGAAGCTCGCCCAGGGCAAGCCGCAGCGCGGCGAAGACATGATCTACATCACCAAGGAGGATCCCGAACTCCAGAAGAAGCAGGCCGAGATGGCCGAGAAGGAGCGCATTCGGGCGCAACGGCGTCGCGAGAACGCTGCGGCCCGTATGGACGGGGTCGGCGGCAGCCGGTACCGCGCTGGAGGTGCCCTCTCGATCGGAGACCTCGAGGGCGGACGGCGCGCCGGCGGTGGAGGCCGTAAGCGGGGTGCTGCAGGCGGGAAGAAGCGCAACCGCGGTCCCGAGTACGACTCTGACGACGACCTCCCCAGCGGCAAGCGGCGCGAGGACGACTACGACCTCGATGATGGCTTCCTTGTGGATAGCGATGAGGAGGAGAGTGAGGATGCAGCTGACGATGACGAGGAGGATATCTTGGACGACGATGACGAAGACGAGCCCGCGCCCAGGACCAAGCGGCGGAAGGCGGCGGCCGACGACGAGGACGCAGACGGCGAGGCCGATCTGGATGACGTCGACGCCGCGGGCCAGAGCGAGATGTCGAGCCGTCGCAAGCGCCGGGTCGTCGATGATGATGACGAGGACGGCGAGTAGGGTGTTTTCCACGGGCGAGGCGCGCTGATGTTCTGCCTCGGGCGGCCGACACCAGGATTGTATTATATACGTATTGAAAGCGGCGCAAGCGACGCCATCACGCATGAAGGGAGGCTTAGGTAGGCCAAGGAATAGAAAAGCGGTAATTCCAGGACTCCAGGTACTGGCTCAGCGAATCAATTTTGATCTTCATCGGGGACGTTTTGTTACCTATGCTACATCTATGACTCGTCCTCGTCTGTATGCTGTGATATATGGTGCTGTTGCGGCCAGCATCTAACCTACTTCACCGGGTCCAGCTGCGCAAGAGTGAGTCAAAGGTGAGCCTGCGGACGCCGTGTACCTCAAGTCCTGGCGCTTGGCTTCATAATGGATAGCTTATGCGTGTCAAGCGTGCTTGTATTCCTATCGCCATCAATGGCTCTGCCCGAGTATATGGGGGGCAATGTTCGTGAGCAGAACCAAGGCGCCCGGGGTTTGCGCACCGTTCTCTCTGTGAAGCGTAGGCTGAGTCGTTGACAGCCGAGCCAGTTGGTTCGTCCCAGGACGAGTCGGCCGACCGAGGAGAGTGGCCAGGCCACCGCCCACAAGAGGTAGAGGGTGGCTGCTTCGAGAATCACCGACGAGCCATCAATAATAGTTGGGTGTCGCAGTTCGATATTCGGCTTGTGTTCCGGGGAACGCACCCACCGGGTTATTGTCTACCAGGGTTTCATCGTCCGAGCTCGGGTAGTTCCCCGCATCGTCGGACCCGTCCGGCGGCGCCCTCATGGCCTCCAGTGTCATGTTGTCGAGTGTTGCTGGCTGGAACGGCTTAACAGTATGTATCTCCCGGCCGGACGGCATCTGTGTTAGCAATGGCCCTATCGGAGGGATCGCCTGGGTCATCATCTGCGATACACCATTAGCAAAGTAAAGAGGCGCAAGGACCGAGGACACCAACCGTGTCGTTTTGCTTCATCCACTTCGCTTCCAGCATCTCGATGACTCTGGTCTCTTCCAGCCTGCCCGCGTCCGAGCCCCAATTCGCCGCCCCTTTCTCCACCCGCCTGTCCTCACGCTTGTCGGACCACTCCTTCTTCAGGCGGCTCAGTCCTCCGCTCTTCTTCGCCTCTTTGGGCGCGACCCCGAGCTCCTGAAGCCCGGCCAGCAGCCAAGCGATCGCATTTCCGGTCTGCCCGCCCAGCTCGGCATCGATTCCGAAGAAACGGCACGCTTTCGCTCTACTCGTCCGCCGTAGGTCTTCAAGATAGCGGACAAAGCCTTCATTCAACTTGATACCCTTGCCTCCCGCCGCGGCACATAGCGAGTGCGCCTGGGCCGCATGCTCGCTGGCCGCCAAGCACAGGCGGGCGAAGAGATGGGCCCTGACCTTTGGGATATCGGGAGCTTTGTACATCCACTCCTTGTCATTTTCATTACGGTCCTGAGCTACGACCGCCGGATAGGGGTCGTCTTTGAGCACGGCAAGCAGTGTGGCCTCGGCCAGGGCCAGCGAGCATTGCGCCCGCACCGTGGCCGGGGTGATGTCACCGCACGGCGGGATGGCAACCAGGCTCTCTGCACGGTTGGCAAGGAAGTCGTACAGCGAGGCTGCATCCAGGAGCGACTTGGTAGCTGAGGTAATGGCGTTCTGGCGCTGCTGGGTGCCCACAGGCGCGGTCGATGTGACGTAGAGGGGATGCAGGGCGGTGCGTGCCATGAGGGTGTGGGCATTTGCGAGAGTGGACAAGGCAAAGAAGATTTCGTACTCCAGAGACTGGATCTTGACACGGGCGTTTTCCTTACCGGGGACCAGGTGATCGGAGAGTGTGGGTCGCCATTCTATGGAGGGGGCCGTCTTCATGATGACGCTGATCTCCTCTCCCCGGATAGCCTTGTGGCTTAGGCCAGCATCCACGGCAAAGAGATAAGGCAGGTAACTGTTGACGCTAGACACGACCGAAGATAGATTCGAGGACCGAGACGAAGGAGGGAGCCTCTTGTGCTTCTTGAGTGTATCTTTGACAACCCCCCGGTAGGTGCTGGCGTTCAAAGGCAGCGAAGGGTGGCTGTCGCAGCTGAAGCTGGACGAGAAGGAGAACGACGACGTCGTGGGGAGCACAAAAGGATACGGCATAGCTGTGGCTCTTAGCCTCGGAGGCCAAAAAATGCGACGAATGAAGAACGGGCCGGCCCAGACGACGTGAGAAGGCGAAAACGAAGACAGAATGGCCTCGGCGAAGGTTGAAAGCCTTGGCGACACCTTGAGCTCCGTTTCAACGATTCACTGCATTGGCGCCTAGGCTGTCTTGGCTGTAAGCCATTGGCCGAGGTGAGCTTGAAGACGGGTGTGGGGGAGGGGCAGTACTGCAGTCTTTTGCAGAAACGGCATCCAGTGGCCAATTAGAAAGCGATTCCGGCCCGACTTTGATCCCGCAACCCCTGGCGAATCCCTGTCGAATTTCTTGGAGCTCTGGGTCCCCAATTGACTGGATCTCGGATCCACTGCCGCGTCTTCAAGATCTCGCCAGATCACCTTTCTGTGAGCCCGACGACCAACTACATCGAGTGCGCACGGCATTCGATGAAGGCTCTTCCTCGGCGCACTCTCCTGCAGCACCGGTGACCATGGCCGGTCCTTCGCCCTCGCCTCACAAGCCGAGGCGCAAAGTCAAGAAGCTAGGAGCAGACACAGCTGAGCCGTCCTCGACTGAAGCTCTCGTCAGAGCTCCTTCCTTTCCCCTGGCGGCCTTCCTCTGGCCTGCCCGGGGCTCTGTCTCGCAATGGGAGCTCCTGCCCCTGATTCTAATGGTGGTCGGCCTGTTTCGGTGGGCCGCTGGCTTCTGGGGATACTCAGGTACGCAGGGCATTCGCTCGTTCACAGTCCGAGGGAGCTGTGTGGAGAGAGTATTTTGCTGACACTGCGCAGGGTTCCAGAAGCCACCCATGTTCGGCGACTACGAGGCCCAGCGGCACTGGATGGAGATCACGACACAGCTGCCGATATCCCAGTGGTATTTCCATGACCTCCAGTGGTGGGGGCTGGACTACCCGCCCCTGACGGCCTACCACAGCTGGCTGTGCGGCAAGATCGGCGCCATCATCGATCCGTCCTGGTTCGCCCTCTACACGTCGCGGGGCTCGGAGGACCCCAATCTGAAGATATTCATGAGGGGCACCGTCATCGTGTCAGAATACCTCGTCTACATCCCGGCCGTGGTTATCTTTGCGCGCCGCTTCAGCAAGCAGAACAGCGTGGCCAACTGGTCAGCCTCGGTCGCCCTCGTCGGCATTCTGATGCAGCCGGGAACCATCCTCATCGACCATGTCCACTTCCAGTACAACACCATCATGCTGGGGCTCGTCCTCGCCAGTATGTCAAGCATGCTCACGGGGCGGTACATGTGGGCATCGGTCTTCTTCGTCGCCGCGCTGGGGTTCAAGCAGATGGCCCTGTACTATGCCTTCTCCGTCTTCGCCTACCTCCTCGGCAGCTGCATCTTCCCCCGGGTCAACCCGACTCGGCTGCTGGGGATCGCTGCCACTACGGTCGCCTCATTCGCCATCCTCGTGCTCCCCATCGTCATAGGGACGCTGTACGACACAAGCCGCGGCCTCGATTCCCGCCCGGATCTTGACGGACCCCGGCCGCCGCTGCCGCTTTTCCAGGGCCTAGCCCCGTATCTGGACACGGAAGCCTTCTACTACCCCATCATCGAGCAGCTGGTCCAGATGGTGCATCGCATCTTCCCCTTTTCTCGCGGTCTCTTCGAAGACAAGGTTGCCAACTTCTGGTGCGCAGCCAACTTGGTGATCAAGCTGAAGCAGTACCCCCCGGAGCTCCTGCAGAAGGCATCATTGGCTGCGACACTGGCCGCGATCATCCCGCCAAACGTCATACTCTTCTTCCGTCCCCGCAAGACGCTCCTGCCACTCGCGTTTGCTACAACGGCGTGGGGCTTCTTTCTCTTCAGCTACCAGGTGCACGAGAAGAGTGTGCTGCTCCCGCTCCTCCCCATGACAGTGCTCCTGGCGGGGAGACAAGGACTTGGCAAGGATACGAGGGCCTGGGTGGGCTTCGCGAATCTTTTAGGCTGCTGGACCATGTTTCCGCTGCTGCAGCGGGTCGATCTGCGCGTGCCGTATGCAGTGCTGACGCTGCTCTGGGCGTGGCTACTGGGGTTGCCACCAACGTCGCTCAGCGCCTACTTCAACGAGGCCAGCAGCCTCTGGCTGCAGTGGGGAACGGCGCTGATTCATGCGTTCTTCTACCTGCTCATGGGGATGTGGCACGTCCTGGAGCTGTTCCTGGCGCCACCGCCCGACAAGCCCGACCTCTGGGTCGTCGCGAACGTCGGCATCGGGGCCGCTGGCTTCTCCATTTGTTATCTCTGGTGTCTGTGGAGGCTCGTCCTCGAGAGCGACCTCCTTCCGAAGACGTGGACCAAACCCGCCAGCGCGACGAAGAAGACTCAATAGTGAGAAGGGGAGTCGGGAGCCAAGATGGGGCATTTGCCCCATCTTGTTGCACATGTACAGTTCGCATTTTTAGCGACGCTTTCGCTCGAGATACCCCGAATATACGCCTGCTGCCCCCTGGAGCATCGCTGTTGACAAAGCTTGTTCGCCCCATACTTGTAATTAGTTACAGGATAAAACGAGCAGAACGGAGTGTAGAATATGGCAAGGCGGTTGCCCTCTTCCTGGGGAATAGGACCGATTGGTGCAGTGCGTAGTACGTGCAGCCTGCTTGGTCGCTCCGAAGGCCAGCCCGATCGCCTCTGCGCGAGCAAGGCACTTGTACTTCGTAGTCAGCAAGGCCGGCCTGGTATTTTTCTCGGCCTGAGAGTGGACAGGCCGATCTCTCGTGTCCGAATTGCAGCACGGGCGCGCTACTGCCATTTTGATCTGACCGATGCCAACACAAGCCACCAGGTCCGATGTTCAGCGCCCGCGGGGGCTTTTTTCGTGGCCTAGGACTGGTCCGACGGGGCAAGCGTCCCTGGTCGACCTTCCTACTGGGGCATCCTCTTGCTGCTCCCACGAGGCGGAGACGCTAGCACTAAGGTAAGCCGACAAGGCCAGCAAAGCCTCCCCTCCCCCCACCCGGCACCGTGGCAATCATTGCCGTTTGCTGAGGTAGGCCTTTCCACTAATGTAGCTACCGCTTCCTTCCATCGCTCTTCAGGCGACTGTCAAAGAGAATTAATTCTACCCCGTAGCAGGCTACGGGGCGCAACAGCGATTCGGCTTCCAAGCGCCCCCCCTGTCGTCTTATCAAGACGGTCAAGAATGAAATACGATCATTTCAGAAGAGTATGAATGTCACGCATGGGGACTTTTATGCCTCGTGTCATTTGGGGTCGGACGAGATCGAGCGCGTCAATCAGGGAGACTGATAGGAAGCAGAGAGGAGGGGGAGAATGTGGCGCCCCCATCCCACCCCCTCCCTCCCTAGTGGAAGGAAGACAGCCAAGCCAGGTGCCACCACATCGCGAGGGAGGGAGGGGGGGGCTGAAGGCTCTCGGTCCGAGTGGAGACCATCAGCACTGAGTGCACACACCATATTCGCGTTTCTTCGCGAATGAGAGCTACATGAGGCGCGGCCGGCGTGGTCCGGTAGGCGGCTTCCTGTCGGTATGCAGTAGGCAATTCCGGGTTCTTTGCCCAGATATCACGTGAGCGCGATGCCTCGGCTGTAAAGGCCGTTTGTTCCACGTCTCTTGGAATGTCTCGCGGGGGTCAGGGGGGGGCGGGCGAGCGAGAGAAACAAATAATTAATTGAAAGAAAAAAAAATTTGAGCCCGTAAGCTGGCTGGCTTAGGAAATATTCCCAATCGCTCTGGTTGCACCCGCGCAAGGCTGACGACAGGGATCGGGAGGCTAGCGCGGCGCTCCGACTAGTTGAGTGCTAGGCCATGGTACCGATGAAAGTGGGCTCAGGGTATGGAAAGAAGCTTTCTTGGGACGGTCGGACCCACCGAATCTTTATTTTTGAGTTTTTCTCCACCGGCTGCTATGCTTGGAAGGGAAACGGAGCTCGCAATTTATAGCGCAGGCTTGTCTTGGTTTGCACCGCTTGGCGACCTAAGCCAACCACACACAGCGCGTAGGCGCCGCTCCTCCCCGCACCGCTGCTGCTGGCGACGGAGAGCAGCAACTGTATAATGCACTATACGCACACATGCTTCACGCGATGTTAGGGGGGGGGGGTTTTCCAATTCTTGTCCAATCGGCGCGGGGGGGTGACCCGGCTTCGGGCTCCCTCCGTGGCCACTTCGTTATTATAGCGCCAAAGTCAGACAGAAGCTTCCGGGAAGCCGACCGACATCTGACGGAGCGTAGGTAATACGGCTCGTCGGTTACTTGGCGGACCGCGCCCACGGCCTTAGGTGAGCCGACGAGGGCTTTGGCCTTTGCCCCTCCCCGTTGTATTATATGGCGACCTGTGGAATGGCTCCTCTCTGGGGCTAATCACCCATTCCGGAATCTGGAAGCCTGGATGCACAGCACAGCGTTAGCCCCGAGCTGGGCAGTGGCAGCCTCCAGGCGCAATCTTGCAGGCCCTAGTAGTTTGGCCGTAGGGCTTACTTCGTACTTATCCCAAGCCCCGGAAAAGGACTAGATGCGGCCTAGGCCAGGATCCCCGGTAGCAGGCCGGGGGGGTTTGCCAGCACAGACGACGTCCCCTCCTTTCAGCCTTGAATGAGTGCTGAGCAGTCGGTTACATTTTATGAGATGACGGGCGAGCCCAACGCCCTGGATCGCCTGTTGCGCCGCTGCTACTGCACCTTGTTCGCGACATGGACGGGCATCATTCAGCAATTCTACGTCTTACACGGGGCGGCAAGGCCCAAGTGTCAACTGGGCCGCCCTGACAGCGGATTTCCCCCACCTCCTCGCCCCTTCTGCAGAAGTGAGGGTGTCGGGCGGAGGCGGGCTGATGACTTGGTGCAGATATGTATGTACCTATGTAGCTGCACCTCGTCATGAGCTGCATCACGCACTGGCTTGTTACATCAGCAGAGCAAAGTTTGGATCTGGCAAGCCCTAATACTCTTGTAGGCGCTCCTGTCCTTCCCCCCCTCCCAAAAAAGCGGCACGGGCTGGCGCCATACCGCACCCAACAGGGAGGAACGCCAGGCACGCCCGACTCGCTCACGGGGAGGGGAGAGAAGGCGGCAGGGGGGAGACCGAGGGACAGGAAGCGAGAGGGAAGACACGATCGGAATATAGCCGGGGATTGCAACGTATCTAGGAAAGCAAACACAGTGCCAAGAGGGCTAGAGCTTGGCGTACAAAGGCCGCTCTTTTGGGTCGGTACGCCACCCTCATTCCCCGTCTGCTTTGTTCCTTTATCACCGGCCAGCATACACGTGGGACCCAGGCGACCGGGGGCCTCGTCCCTCGAGCGCCTCGAGTGGTGCGCCGCGCGCGCGACCGTGGCCGCTTTGTGTGAAGGCAGAGAATAATAAACAGCTGGAACACGCCGGAGAGCGCTGGCTGTGCTCTTCTCCTCGTTCTCTCTGCCATTGAGATGCCCTCTAACTGACAGACTGTTCATGCGTGGCGTCCGGCCTGCGACTCGTTACCAGCCGTAGCCCGTTCCCCTTCCTCGGCACTACAATCGCTAGCACTTGAGAACCGGTCTTCCCGTCTAGATCCTGCCACACACGCCCACCCGTCCTCCTCCGGACAGAGCTTGGGGCGGGCCAAAGGGTTCTCAGCCTCAATCAGTGGGCCGGGGTACCACACAGAGTACACGAACACCCAGAGTGATCACCCCCCTCCAGTCCCCACCACCCACCCTCCCTCCCTGGTCCCTCTCTACAGGCTCGCCCACCCCCCGGTTAGACCAAAAAGAGCACCCAGGCCGTGTACACTGCATGCCCCGGTGCTGCTATTTTTCTTGTCAGCTCTAGCCAGAGAGATTACTTATTGCAGAGGGTGCCCGTTTCCGTCTCTCTCCCTCCTGACCCTCCCGTCCCTTTTTGGCCCTCGTCCATCCGTCGCACCCCCCCCCCCCCTTTCCCTCTGTGGACTTTGCTGCCGACGATCGTCCTTCGCCGACAAGCAGTAGCGAGAAGGAAACCGAGACGGTCGATTCTGCAACATGCTCCCTTCAACGTTACTCGGCGTGGCTGCCGTGTTCGCTACCGGCATCGCTGCCCAAACGCAGACCTCGGGCTCGGCGCCCAGCGGCACCTCGAGCGCAGCTGTCCAGACGTATACGATCGCTGTTGGTGCGGTAGGTCGCTCACTCACCCGCAACACCTCAACACCACCCCAGCACCAGAGCAACGACGACACTGAGGCGCATGAAAGCTAATCGTCGCAATAGGAAGGCTTCAAGTTCACGCCAAATGAGATTAAGAATGTTTCTATCGGCTCTATTCTCGGTATGTGTGCCCTCGCTCCATCCACCATCCGCTTCGGTGGTGTCGACCCACATGACTTACACGCCGCCATCTAGAGTTTAGAATCTATCCCGGCGGCCACGCTGTGGCGCGCTCCGATTTCAAGCAACCATGCATCCCTTATGCGCTGACTGGCGTCAACCATGTCGGCTTCTACAGCGGCCAAATCTCGCCGCTGGTCGTCAGCGACAATGTAAGTAGCCCCTGCCGCCACAATCCGGCACAATCCGGCATAGATGAGTAGGGCGAGACTGACAGGAGACGAAAGCTGCCCAAGTACTCAGTTCGTGTCAACGACACTGAGCCCATCTTCTTCTACTGCACCGCGCCGACATCCTGCATCAAGGAGCACATGATCGGTGTGGTGAACCCCAACTCGACCGAGACCTTGGACATCCAGATGCAGTTCGCGAACAATGCAACACTCCAGCTCACCCCGGGCGACAACTGGCCCCAGGAAGGAGCATCGTCGACCGCCTCCGTTCCCTCTTCCACGGCCACCAGCAACCCTGCGAACACAGGAGCCTCGAGCAGCAGCGGCGGTGGCTCGAGCCTCAGCACCGGCGCGATCGCCGGAATCGCTATCGGCGGTGCCGCCGTCGTCATCCTCGCCGCGACGCTTCTCTACCTGTGCGGACGGCGAGGCGGCCTCGACAAGGCCTACCGCCGCAGCACGGCGACGTTCCCTCCGCCGCCCATGGGGGAGACGTACGGTGGCAACCCCAAAAGCCCCGGCCAGGCGACCTTCTCGACCAACCACTACTCGATGCCGCCGCCCGAACACGATCCCTACCGCGGCCAGACCCAGAGCCCGCCGCACGGAAGCTACATGCAGCATACCCCGCCGCCACCTATTAGCCCTCATCACTCGGGTTTCAACACATACCAGACCGGCGTCCAGCCGGGCGTCAACAGCCCGCTGATGGGCGATATGCAGAGCCAGCAGGCCTACTAGTGAGTATTTTTTTTTTCTCCTCAGGAAGCACCGATCAAAAATATAGGATGGAACATTGCTAACATGCTCGCAGTGCCCAAAGCCTCGCGTCGCCTGGACTTCACACACCGCCGCCCCCCCAGCAGCCCCCGGTTGAGCTTCCGACGTCCGCCGACCCAGGCCACTCGCCGTTGCCGCAGTACCAGCGACAATTCTCATTTTCGAATGGCACCGAGGGGCAGTACCGCCCGGGCAAGCCATGAAGCCAGCGCTAGCGGGTGGTGTTTCTTAACTTTGTGCGATCGATATACGGCCTGCCTTATATATACCTAATCACGCCGACACACGTCTCTCATACCCGAAGTAGAAAAGAGCCAGCGGCAGGACAGGCGGGTCACTCTTCATTGGCATGGCGTTCACGGCGTTGCTCCCACCACTGGAACTCGACACAAACTTCACTCGGTTCAATTCAAGGGTGACGGATTTGAGGCGGCCCGTCCTCCTTAGGGCGCGCCTTATTTTTTTTGGACTATACATTCGGACGGGCGACACTTGGCTTGACGGCATTTCCGACACAAAAGACAGGTTGGTTTACGGAGCGTTGGAATTCAATCTACTTCTCACGTACGATCGGGAGGATGGCACTCGGATCGGCAAAGGGAAATGTGGCTGGGCAGCTCGAAGGGTTCAGTTTGCTTGTTGTTGACCGATGGTTCAGCACCATGCCTGTCACTCGCTCAGGGATCCTTTTTTGTTTACTCGTTTCAAGGCAACACGAGCAAGCCGCTCGTGGGGAACCCCGGGTCAGCTCCAGACACCGCCCAATAGGCTCTATGCCTACGGGGGGGGTCGGGGCCGGGGGGGAGGAGGATCGATCTGGAGGAGATCTGATACAAGCAAAAGACTGTCTGGGGTCTCGTCTCACAGATACTGCTTACACTTTCCGCAATTCTCTTGTATCTATATTTTAACCCAAGAAGCCGCTGCGCTCCCCGCGGGTGCATCGAACCAGTGCGAGTGCCGCACCTAGTCCTTGGCGGCGTTCGTTTCCCTTTCGAGCCTCATTAATCAAGACAAATCACTCTACTTGGTGCTGCTTTCCAAGGAACGATAAGCTGCGCTGTGGCTGGTGTTAGAGACTGCTGACGGGGCCCCGGAATGATGCCTATATAAAGCAACCGGGGGCGCGGTTGATAATAAACTTCTCACCCACTCCTCTTGGGCGATTTTCCCTTCCTGGTCGGGTGCCCAGCCTAGCCCTGCCCGGAGCGACGAGCCAGTCCCGGCACTGAGACGAGCGACTGCCTCGTGGGAGGGCTTACTCGGGCCCGTCTAGACGCTCCCCGGGAAACGCGCTTCCCGCGATCCTGCTCTCGCCGCATGGCATCAGAAGTCAGGCTGACCTAGGCCGGGCCGGCGCCATAGCCAACCGTGCCATGGGTCTCTACAATTACGTAGGCGGGTGTGCGGACGTCTTGAGATGTCCACCTGGCTGGCTGCTCGAGCCTCCCAAGTATAGGGATTGACCGCTATATTTACAGGCCGTATAATCCGTCAAATCACTGTATTAATAGGGGCCCCTTTAGTGGCTTAGATCTTTTGTCGTAGGTATCGGAGGGGGTCGAGATGGGTTCAATTCATGATTCTGGCCCACGCTCCCTCGGCCTATCCCCCCTTCTCGTTTCTGCTGCGCGGTCCTTGTCGCCGGCTCTCCCAAAGGGTCCGCGCACATGAGATCTACCGTCGTGGCCCCGGCATTGGATGATCGACGGCCACGGTGCACAGCCCGGGGTGGTGCAATATTCATGCCGGGGAGCTCTGGCCGGCGCAGGCCAAAGCCAGGATAGCTCTGCGAGGGGGTCGCGTAACAACCGACTCGCGTCCCGGGAGAGGGTGGGAAAAGGAGGGCACCACCGCCTGACATCGCTTGGTCCTGGTTGCGTTTCTTGGGAACCACGGGCCAGTGGTGGCCGGCCGTGGCCAGCCCTGTCCACTCATGGCCAGTCCCAAGCGGGCGTTCGGGCGACATTAGTTTTGCAGGCGCGCCACCACCACCACCGACAAGACCCAAAAAACACGACTAGAGATTTCGAGATAAATACCTAGGTAGGTATCCATCGCTGTGGAATAACCCATCCGTGCTGTCTATGCGAGATGCATTGGCCATGCGATCTATAAGCGCACTGGTGTCCAACGCGAACCACGCATCTGGTCCGCGACAGTCCCAAGATCCACGCTGGCATACTTGCTGCATTTGATCTACGCCATCGATACTGAGCATACTGGCCAAGTGAGTTATATGATCCACGAGCTGTCCTGAGCCACACTATACACACGTATCACAGATGGGTCGGTTAGAATTACCTCCTATATAGGTTAGAACATGTCCTCTAAGATCGTTACGTGCTTTTGTTCGTGCTCGTGTTGGCGGTGGTGCACCTACATAGTAGCGTCGACTGAACTCCCACTCGGAACCGACGACAGCAACAGCTCCGCACGGACGTCCCCACGGCTTGTCGCTGAGCAAGCCCCCTTTGCTTCCCCCAGCCTGCCCAGCATGAACTCTGATCGCCCTCGCAGGTGGACTGTGGACGGTTTGGGAGAGCAATCAAACGAGGGAGGACGGCAGAGCGGCTACGGCTAAAAGGTCGCTTCCACAGCCTCCTGCTCGTGGAACCTCTCGCCTACTATCTCGCGGGCGAGGGGCGCGGTTTGGATGCCCCCCCCCGACGATGTGCATCTGCACCCAGGTGCATACTCCCTGATGGATAGATAGCTCCAGCCCAGCTCTCCTTTTGCCGGCTGAGACTGCTTGCTAACACCCCAGTCCGGAGCTTCGCTCGCGCATTGTACAAATAACTTGACCGGGACTGTACGACGGCGTCCTCGTCGTCGCCAAGCCTGGCCGGCCAATCGCGACTGGCCTGGACGGCTGGTACGCCGCTCGCCGACAGCAGACTGAACCGGCAGTGCTGTATACATAGTATTATGACACCACCAACGCGCTCCCAGCGGTTGGGGTCGAGGGGCGAGGGGCGAGAGGGGGTGGCGTCCGGCTTCCTGTTCGTGGAGAGCCACCTGCGAGGGACGATCACGGGCTGTTGGGGGCTATAATTAGGCCCCATTTGCCGGATATGGTGGACGCAAACCCAACATTACCACTCCAATACGCCCCTGAGGGGCGGTCTTGGCTGGATGGCTTTAGACGCCCGCTTATGAGCTCGACGCTGCAACGTCCTTTTTAGGAAGCAGCTCGCAATAACCAGAGGTAGTGATTGCCTTTTTCCTGGTTGAGACGCTGTGTGACAAGAATGAGCGATCACTCCTGGGGCCAGGATGCCACCTGGTGGTACCGATGTCCCAATAACGGGCGGCTAGGTTGCCGGCATGCGGTCCCTTATCTGTCTACAAAGGCGTGGCTAACCCCATGGGTGCAGCAGAGCCTCATCTAGGATCAGGGGGTGGCCGACGCCATCCAGGCACGCCAGCTGCCCTGAGCTAAGGTGCAACCCGATCCGGCCGGGGGCCCGACGCCGGGAGATCGTGGTGGCTTCTTGTTTGTTTCGCTTAGGCTTGAATGTGATGCACGGCAAACCATGGGTCTCTCTGGTCTCTTGTGAGAATGCTAGACTTGCAAACGAAACCAGGATAGTCAAAACAAAACCAACATGTGTAAACGAAACCACAGCCGGGGACAGTCCCATTCCCCGGGCAATGTCTGTTGGGACGACGGCGCGGTGGCGATGAGCATAGTTTGGATCTTGTATTGTCACACGAATCGTATCAGGCACCAGAGGCTCCCCCATAGCTACTGCCACGCGCAAGACAATGCTGAGGCGCAAGACTGGGACGATACAAGATCTTGTGTCGCCAATGGCCAGAGCCGGCTAGTTCCCCAAGAGACTCGTGGCATCGCCTCGGAAATTATGCATAGGTTGATAATCTGCCCAAGAGTCGCTCTCCCCGATATACTAGATCTCTGGGCTGCAAGATGGATCATGTCTAAATAATACGCATGGAGGTCTCCCATCGGCAGATTTGCGACTAGCACAATAGATGTGCTAGACATGGACAGGGTGCATTCATAGAACTGGATCAGTCATATCAAGAACCGAAATAGAATCCGACTGCACCCTATCTACTTTGGTAGGAAGAACGACGATACTTTCTGGGTTCACGATAGACCATGGCCGAAGGAAGCATCCCCTTCCGGGACAGCAGATGACTAGTTCGAGTTGACTATCTGTAGAGGGTCATTTACAAGCCGGTGGGACTAGTAACTATCCAGTAACGAGCATGAGACTCCGTGGAAAGTCTGATACCAAGATCGAGTTGCCGAGAAACGTGGATATTCGCTGTTATCATTCGTCCGACTTCACCTTAGGCCAGGAGGTGTTTAGATCAGACAATCAGGTAGTTCGGTCTCCACGGCTAGCCCCACAAGCTCCGAACAAGATGGCCTTGGTGCTGGTGGGGTGCGTACACGGCGTCCTACGGAGCCGGCCGTCTTCCAGGTGGGTCCGGTGACGACCATGCCGGCCAAGTAAGGTTGGCCGGACGGCCGGTTACGCGCGCGGCCTCCGGAGGAACCGGCGCCTTAGCGAACCTTACGGCGTCGGGGGCCGTGGGCTGCCCACACTCTAGCTGACATGATGCTACTCGGTCAAGAATAAAAGCCGAACAGAGCACATTCATCTTCCCAGCTCCATCGCAGGTACGGTCAAAATGCCCCCTTCCATTCACCCGAATCTTCTCCCTGCTACACTTGGTAGTAGTGCAGAAATTAAGGACAAGATTGAAGATCTAGCAAGAATATTTTTTACCACACTGTACTGTATCACCATGCCGGGTTTCTGGGTCGAGACTCTCGTCTTCTGGTTGCTCGGTCTCCCCACATCGACGAGTTTCCGCATGTTTCCTCCGGCAGATATCGTCCCCGACTATCCCACGGAACTATCATATAGCATTGCTTTGATGACTATCTTGCACATACCCATCTTCGTCTCCAGGGATCGACAGCATGATGGCGAGGCCACCCTTGGGGTTATACTTCGTCCTTTCACTAGGACTCTTAGTCCATTCATGGAAGCCTCCGTCATGTTTGCCCGTGTTTGGCTGGCTGCGGCCTGGACAAATGCAGCAACGGCTCAGTTCATGACCGATCATTCCATCCAGACATACTCTGTGAAAATTGCATGTTTGGCCTTCATTTATGAAGCGACTAGACGGTCCAGAGGCACCGCGGCAACTGCCTACATCATCTCCTACTAGCCACAACGTCTTAGAAGCCCGCTACAGCATTGAGCTAAACGCCCACTAGAGCTCACCATCGTACCACTAATACTGTCATCGCCTACCGTCGAAATCGCTTTCCGTGTCGAAGAAGGAATCTAACCGGCATTTCCTCTATAGGTGTGGACAAGCCAGAATCCAGCCGCCGCCCAGAAACTGGCAACCGAACCAAGAAACCAGCCCCTTTCTCTGCCTTCCCTCTCGGCCTGGCCAGCATGCTCGACTTTATTGCCCTGCCCTGTACTGCCCAAGAAATTTGCGGGCCCGCCGATGTAGCAGGCGTGGAACGTCTAGAGTGACGACCATATCATTTCCGAGTCGGTTTCTACTTGTTCGCCAGTTTCGAACCGTAATATATACAGGGGACGACCGAGATCATATCTGTCATCCAACTCGTTGTCAGTCAGACGCTTGTCTCCAGATTTGCGCACAAAGACTACTCACATCGAGCTGAAAGGGTCACGAAAGGTCCTTTTTACTCGCTTAAAAGAAATGTAACTCGTGGGCAATACGCTCCAGATATGGTATCGAAAGTTGTTGGAAGTAAAGAGTTAAACACACATCGCATGAACAGGGTTAGTGAAAATGGGCCCAACGAGTTTGATTGTCGACTGTCTCTCACAGGTGGTTGGAAAGCTCCTTAGAGGATCCCAAAGGGCTACCGTTCCACGGTCATCGCCATCTCGTTAGCAGTCCTTCTTTAAGCCATCGGAACATGTCCTCATTTGGCACGGCAAAAGTTGCCCAGGTGTGTAAAAAGAACTCCTTGAAGTCGAAGTAAGGCTGGAGTGGCCTCTGATGAAAAGTCAAAAAATCGAGGAGATACGCCTCTAGCAGGTTGCTCGATGAGCTTCTTAGCGGTGGTATGGATGTGTACCGTCCTAGCTGTCAGTGGCAATACTCCTCAGTGATCTCAAGCAGGTAGCTCATGGAGAGCTTCTTAGCGGATGCCATTGGCTACCGTCCCGCTATCATGGACTGCAGCTACCCCCCGTGACGCCTAGGGTAGCGTTGAAGACAAAAATTATATCAGATCAGACGATCCGCTAGTCTGCCGAGAATCTCGGACACAGCAGGGACGAATGACGCGAGATAGCCCAGGAAGGCGGCCAGAGCTACTTCGCGTATCGAACTTCGGAGGACTTGCTTCAATCGAGAGTCGGCCAAGGGAAACACGGACGCGACCCAGAGATTGAACTGGCGAAGCGAGCTGCGTAACTGAAACCCAGCCAGGAAGAGGATGGTGTATAGAACGAGGTCGATGGATGCCATGAAGAAGTAAGTATATAACGGACTACGGATTTCCTGAGCGGATTAAGAAGAGAAGGAGAATAGACAGAGGTCATCGGGGAGAGGAAAAGACATCATATTGGGCATCGTATCTTGATGGGAACGCACATTGAGCTGTGTTGGACTTGCGAGGAAGGAAGCCGCAGGCGGAGAAGGGATGACTCTGGCCGGCCCCCTATGTGCACGTACCTACCGTATCTAACCAAGTTGCAGAGAGATGACCCAGAAAACGACAGCTGTTTGTCTATTGTTTCTCAGGTCGGCGAAATGTATCGACTTCCTCCACTGCCTCTGTTTCGAGCACTTACCAGCATCGTATGCCTGTCACATCTTCAGGAGAATAGGCCAATTATGTATGATGTTCGGAGACCCTGACCTTGGACTATCAGGAAGTAGTCGCAGACGCTTCGTGGTCCATACCAACTGAAATGAGAAATCAGGTCTCCTCAAGTTAGGTATTAGGTGCCTAGGCATCTACACGACCTCCTTAGGTGTCGCGCAAGACGGGGGGAGGTGTAGCCATGGACTATGAGACTTACCATGCACTCAAGGCATCCTGGGATACTCTACGTAAGCACTCCACGCATTTCTTGGTGTCATGTAAAGGGACAAAATGGAAAGAGCATATGCGTGGAGTGTATGATCCAAAGGTAGAAAGAGGGCGCGGAAGAGAGCGAGCTGCCCGCGGCTGTATTGGGATACATTGCTGGGGAATCCTCTAGCTAGACCCGTCCTTCGTTAAATCCACTGCTGGCCAGCTCCATGACTAACTACTCCAAGAAAAGCGGCTATGCCCTTTGATAACCGAAGCTGTTATTTGGCGTGGTTTGCTACGCGGGGAGTGACACATTGTGCTTCTACTGCCATGGTATCCAGACCTCACAGTGAAACGCTACCGGAGGTTTGTACATAATGGACCCTTGAAGATCTTCTGAAAATATCAAGCGTCATGAACCTATGCCGTAGCTATGAGCCTGCGCGAGATGCAATTTGCAGTGCAAATGGCCCTAGAGCATCACTGCTTACTTTGCACATCCGTAACCGGGGTAAGAAACCTCGTAGTCTTCTTGGTACGTACTGAGATAGGCTGTAATACGGTCGTTTGGGAAATAGACTAGACTGAAGCAGTAGCAGCTGTTATTTGAGAAATAAAAACTATATAGAGATTTGACGTAGGTTTAGGGGCACCGGGGAGGTGCTGGTTCCGAGAGAGTAGACTTTCGAGGCTGCACGGGTTCATGTTTACGGCATAGGGCGAAAATTTGGCATCTATGGTAGGCGCAGCCACTTCCTAAGGTCTCGCGAGGGACGCAGGTGGTCTTGCGACTCGAGATGCTTGTATCCAGTTCCAAGAGAGTGATATTTCAGCTTTTACGAATATCGTGTTACATTCACTGGCTGCCGTGGCATAGCTGTGATCGATAGAGACGCATATCATAGCCACCCATGATACGCATCTGGCAACCCTACCGAATTGGTTGCTGCGCGGGTGACTCAAACTTGGCCTTAGAGGCTACACTTCAGGGACAAAGAGACTCAACTATACGAGCAAACAGTAGCACACATTTCTTACGGGCCGGCGGGACTGGTTCAGGTGCCCTAATGGCAGCATCGTGTGGAAGACGACCTCTCTGTTCGGGGAGTCTGGTCCCCGCATTACGGGGTTTGTTGGCTGGTTCTTTCCGGATTCAGTCGGCAAAAAGGCGTATTCTCTCCATCCCCCTCGGCCAATATTCCTACCGTCTTGCATCCTCAATGGCCAGCCGGGGCGCGGCATGGACCTTTGGGTGCGCATCGGGGACAAGAAAACATCCGGAGCGGAGAGGCTTGCGCGCCACGCCTACTAGATACTAGATCGGTGAGAGCGGTTGCTTAAAAGGTATGCAAGGTACGGGGGCACCTTAGCTTGGAGAGCCAGGGCGCTACTAGGGACAAATGTGGCGGGGCGCGATGGAGCTACTCGAGCTCGGACCGTTCCAGTGGCAGGGCATTCGAAACGGCCAGCCTTTGACTTTTGAGCCCCCCCTCCGGGCCCTTGTCTCTTGGGGCGGGGCGAAGGAGCTTCGGGAAACCGTGTTGAACTCAATGTAGCTTTCGGGTGCTGTGAATCGTGCCCCACAGGCGGGTGGCTGTTGGTACCTTCTCATAGCGAGGTACTTTGGGTAGGGCCGGCGGGCCGGCGCAAAGAGGCCAGCTTTCAATGCCGCCGGAAGTACCCCGGGATCCTGCATACTTGGAGGCGAGAATCCGCAATCCGTCGTCTGGCAGCAGTGGCGCCGCCGGTCAAGACGTCAAAAAAAAAAGTGAATGGTCGTAGAGGACACAGTTGTATTTGCCCTGAGGTCATCTCCAGACTTTTTGCTTTGAGAGCAACACTCCCTCTCTTTTCCCAACCCGCTAGCAGCAAACCTCCCAACGTTCGATCCTCGACCCCACGACCGTCCGCTGCTGCCGCCGAGCCGAGCCCAGTTTCGTCCCGAGGCGCTTCTGTTCTCCCCCAGCTCATTTTGGCCTTTGCTCACCCCCTCGTGCCCGCCGCCTTTTGCATCCCGTCCTCCGCGGACCGACGCAGTGGCACCATTCGTTTCTCCCTACTTCAACTTCAACCTTTTCTCCTAAAGGCCCCCCCCCACACACCTAAAAACAGACCACGCATCCTCTGTTTTTTTATATCTCGATACCCGCATCAGCCGAGCTCGCGGTTCCGAATCACCAGCAGGCCTGCTTCGTTTAGTTTTATTTATTTTGGATTTCGGCCGGCAGTCCAATCGCTAGCAGCAATGGCGCAGATGCGAGGTCCGGGAAGCTACGGCATTGGGGCCCAGAGCCCCTTTGGCGCCCCCAACGACGACAAGATGGGCGAGTCTAGCAACCCGCTGGACGCCATCCGGGCGCACACGAGCAAGATCGAGGACATGCTCGACACCCTCAGCGAGCCCATCAAGCCGTACGTCAATTGAGGCCCTGCTTGCTTGCTTGCTTGCTCCCCTCACGGGTGCCCGCGTGCCGTCGAGACTAATCAGTGTGTGTATAGCTACCTCCCAGCCATTGGCCGCTTCCTGATCGTCGTAACTTTCCTCGAAGATGCACTACGAATAATAACACAATGGAACGACCAGCTGCTCTACCTCCATGATTACCGCCACAGTATGTAGTCCCGTACCCCCCGGCAATCCCCTCTGATGCCAAAACTGCGAGAGACTGACAGCTGCGCTCCACAGTCCCCTCCGGTCTGACGCACCTCTTCCTCATCGCCAACGTAATTGCCATGGTCTCCTGCTCGACGCTGGTCATCATCCGCAAGTACTCGGAGTACGCCGTCGGCGGCCTGGTCGGCGTCGTCGTCACCCAGGCGCTCGGCTACGGCCTCATCTTTGACCTCAACTTCTTCCTGCGCAACCTCTCGGTCGTTGGCGGTCTGATCATGGTGCTCTCGGATTCGTGGGTGCGCAAGACTAAGGCCTTCGCCGGTCTGCCCCAGCTGGAGGAGAAGGACCGCAAGATGTACTTCATGCTGGCTGGCCGCGTCTTGCTGATCTTCCTCTTCATTGGCTTCGTCTTCAGCGGCCAGTGGTCCATCTGGCGTGTCATTGTCTCCCTGATCGGCCTCGTGGCCTGCGTCATGGTCGTGGTCGGCTTCAAGGCCAAGTTCAGCGCCACCCTGCTGGTCGTCATCCTCAGCATCTTCAACCTCTTTGTCAACAACTTCTGGACTGTACGTACTCTCCCTGCCACCCCCCCTATTCCCGCGCTCCGATGCCGTCTCGGGGACCTAGCATAGCTGACAAGCCTAAAGCTCCACGAGCACCACCCCCACAAGGACTTCGCGAAGTACGACTTCTTCCAGATCCTCTCCATTGTCGGCGGTCTCCTGCTGCTCGTCAATAGCGGCCCCGGCCAGTTCTCCATCGACGAGAAGAAGAAGGTCTACTAAGATGGCACGCCATCTCCCGTTCCGTGCGAGGGAGAAGCGCGGATAACAGCGGGGAGGACGCCGAAAGCTTGGGATACTAGCATAAAGCCATGGTTCATACAAAGTCGCTATATCCTGTGGCGGAGAAATGATGTTGGTTGCTGAACAACTATTGAAGAAAAGTCGGGAGCTACATGGGGTGGCGAAGTGGTTGGGAGGGAATCCATTTGATGGCGCAATACGGGTTGTGTTCAAACTAGAAAAACTCAAGCAGACGCACCAGATACTCCTGTTATGGATCTCGTTGCGCTCTCCTGCCCCTTGGGGACAAGGCCCCGGAGGCACGAACTGTTTCGGTGCTCTCAGCCAAAAGTGCCAACAGGTTCGTGCGAGTGCCCTTGTGACTTTCTGTGTCTGACTCGTTAATGACACCGCATGGGGCGTAACAGTGTGGAAAACCCTCTAGTACCTTTGAGGTGCTTTTGGCTGCAAAGCCTACCTAGGTAGCTAGGTACATATGAACTAGTGCCCTCTCGTATTCGAGGTGGTATCATTAAAACCAGCATTAAGAATCATGAATTGTCCCAAACGCCGTCCCAATCCCAAGACCTCTGTCCGGCCTTAATAGGCCCCAAGTTTCCGAGCGTAGATAGTAGGCGTCGGTGGCGTTCCGGCCAATATGGATGGCGTGAAAATGCTGCAATAGAAAGACGATAAACTTCCGTAATCCGGGCCGGCCCAAGCTGCTCTTCAAATCAGAAGCACCGTGCGATGACGGGCATCGTCTCGTCAAGGAATAATCAAATCATCCATCGACTTTTTAGCAATATCAATGATCCTCAGGCAAGTCGGGTGCTCTGAGAGGGGGACATAGAGGCCGTGGGAGGGTGGCTCGAGCTCGCCAGCGGCAACTAGAGCATCCATATGCGCGTGTCGCGTGCGAGAGCGCTCCTCCATCATCCCGATAATGTCCTTGAGCCCCGGCTGTGTGCAGTCGCACGAGTCGCCTATGCGGGTCGCCTTGTCGTTGATGCCATACACATCGACCTTGAGCAGCGCCCGGACAGTCAGCCGCCACATAGATGGCTCCAATACAGCGCCCTCGAGCGTGGCGGACGCGCCACACTTTACGTCCTCACGGGCGAGCTGACCCCAGAGGCCGCCGTAGTCGGCCAGAGTGAAAGTGATCTTGCGCCTCTCTGCCTCCGCCTTGGAGGTCTCAGCGTCGACCATGGCGAGGATCCGCGTGTACGCGTTGGAGATGGTGGGGAGCAGCCCGCCGAGCATCATCATGTTCTGGAACGAGGTGATTGGCGGCTTAGTCGCCATGGATATGGGCGGGTTGCCACAGATTTTGCACAGAATGCAGTTGTGCGCGGCTTTAGCAGCGGTGCGGGTGACGCACATTGCGGGCCCTACCTCCTTGGGGAGGTTCTGGAGTGAGTCCATAGCCAAGTACAGGCTGGCCCCGCAGCCACACACCGCAGGGCTCGCGTCACTCATGTCTGGTGGGGTGTGTTGGTGGCTTCCAGAGTGTGATGAAGGCGGCGAGAGGCTCGGCAGCTTGTCAGGGACCTCGGGGGCAGCCATAAAGTTGGCGAGCTGGTCTAGCGTGGTGTTCTCGACCTGCTCGACGTGCTGGGGAGGCTGCGGCATGGCCAAGGAATCGAAGCTTATGTTGGCCATGTCGGTTGGCCATAGTCCCCCTCCTCCTCCAGTATTGTAAGGTAATACTTTGGGGGTTGGTTCTCCGATGGCAGCACCAGACAGAGCGGAAGAGGCAGGGAGGCCTGAGCCGAGAAGATCCAAAAAGTTGAGATCGTTTCCACCGACATCGAGGAAGGACATGTCTAAATCCATGCCGAGGGTTTGGCCGTCTTCAGGAAACCCTACGGGGGGGTAGTCGTACGGCTGCGGATGCGGCAGATGTGCCGGTTCCTGTGGCCGCTGCTGCTCCAACTGCTGCCCCTGCTGAACCGGCTGCTGGGGGTTATCTACAGTCTCGGCATGTGGTCGCTTGCGTGGCCGCCCCATGGGTTTCTGGGGTGAGTAGTGGCATCGGATGCCCTCGCGCTTGCAGCGGGCACACCCGTCCGCCTCCTTGGAACATGCGAGTTTCCTGGTACCTACGCCATATGGGTCAGGACCAGCCGTGCTCGGTGTTATTATCAATGCGCAAGACGAGAGGGCAATCTTGCATCGACGCTGCAAGGGGGGGTGCTATAGATGTGGGGCGGTGAGACATACGGCACTCATCGCACGCTCTGCGCTTGGGCTGGCCAGCGTCCTTCGGCGAGCTGCCGGGATTTTTCTGCGCGGTGGAGGAGGAATCCATTGCTGCGGCGCTGGTTAGGTTCTTCTGCAGGCTGTCTCGGGCACTTTTGCACGGGAGAGCGGAGAGTCGGGTGAGCAGAGTAGGTTTGGAAAGTCGCCGGGCGCACCAGGGCTGGGCTCGACGGAATCTTAGGCTTAAAACGTGTCGCAATCCCAGCTCCAAGCGACCTTTCCTTTGCTGGCTCTGAGGGAGCAGTTAGCTCGAGGAGACCAGGGTTCAAGTTCGGGTATCGCTCTCATCAGCAGCGCACTAAGGGTTGCTCGTCGGGAAGGTGAAGGACGAGGCTTGGAAGGTGCTTGGATCACGCTTTGATATTAGTCAGCCGTATAACCCCTATTCAGGCACCAAGATCCGCTAGTGAGGGAAGCGGCAACTGTGCTTCGCGAATTCTGGTCGTAATTTGATCGATCTGACGCAGCGGAGAACTGGCAGGGCTGATGTCTTGCGGGCGTGTGTGGACAACCGTGGGCAAGGTAAGCGAGGGTATATACCTAGCTAGCCCCAGGTTCCGTAACCAGAATCTCGGATTCGTCCGGGGTACGAAAGACAGTAAGTAAAGAATCAGTAGTCACGACTACACGCTGACGTAGTCGAGTAGTTGAGAGGAAGTGGAAGGAGAAGGACGCAGGGACAGGCTACAAGGCTCCACGCAAGCAATACCAATGCGGGTTCTTAGACCATCCCGTCCACCCGACAAAAGGCCTTGACAGTTTAGCAGCATAAACTTGCTCAACCTCTGATCGCTGGCGTGGCGTTTGCGGCTGAGAACCTTGATGACCAGCAGGAGACCAGAATGCAAATAAAAGATTTCCTTCAAGCGAGGCAGCATCATGCAATCTAGATGCCGATTTACACACCTTTCGCCCCTCCGGCCCGTCGCATGTCGCCTCGGACTCAAGCGCCGCACAATTCGAAGTGGGACGTTCAGCGGGGGGTTGATGGAGGCACCAACTGATAAGATAACCATTTTCACCTGGTTTAGCGTATAACCGCTGATGGCTGGTGGACATAGTGTGAGCATGGGCTGTATCGGGGAAGCAGTGCTACGTAAGGTCCCTAATTAAGCAGTCCAGGTCTCTGGGCCGCCGCCCTCACCGCCTGCCCCGCAGCAGGTAAAAATAAATCGATTCTGCCACAAGAAAAAAAAAAGTTACCGGTCAAGAGCCACCAAGCCAGCGAGGAGGAAGCAGCCCATATATCCCAATGGCACCTCAATTGGCTGATCGCAAGCGCAAGGCGCTCTCCAAGGATAGCGAGTCAGAAGACGAGCTCTCTGGAGCTCTAGACCTCAACGGTGTTCTGTCGGCCAGCGAGGATGAGCTCCTGGAGGACGATGGAGACGACAGCGCCGAGGACGACGAGGAAGAAGATGATGACAGCAACGAGGAGGATGGCGACGACGACGACGAGGATGAAGCCATCCTAAGCGATGATATCCCCTCAGACGTAGACGAGGAGGAGGCCATTCAGAGGATACTGGCTGCGAAAGATGTCGCCCAGGGCGGCAGGCTAACGCCAGAGATCACGGTGCCCGGGGTCGATCCGAAGCCCAAGCAGGACGGCCAAGATGACGGCCAGAACTACAGGATCGAGCAAGATGCGAACGGTGGTGTACGCTATGTCTATGACGAGATTAACCCGGTCTACGACAGCGATGACTCGGACGCCCAGGGCCCGGAGAACACCATCGGCAACATCCCGCTGTCCTACTACGACTCGTACCCTCACATAGGCTACGACATCAACGGCAAAAAAATCATGCGGCCGGCGACAAAGGAGAGTCTGGATGCCCTGCTTGATAGCATCGAGGTCCCAGAGGGCTTCACCGGTCTCACCGACGCCGACTCGGGCAACCCTCTAAAACTGAGCCGGCAGGAACTGGAGCTGATCAGCCGGGTCCAGAGGGGCCTCGTTCCGGACGAGGATTACGACCCCTATCCTGACATGGTTGAGTACTTCACCAACACAGTGGAGGAAATGCGTACGTGCTTCTCTCGATCCTTGGCCATGTTCAGAGCATACTGACCGCACTGTCTACGTAGCACTCAGTGCCCGCCCCGAGCCCAAGTCCCGGTTCGTTCCCTCCAAGCACGAGGCGAAGAAGATCATGAAGCTCGTCCGCGCGATTCGAGAGGGCCGCATCCTACCCTACAAGCCTCCAGAGGAGCGGGAGAAAGAGGAGCAGGAGCAGGAAGAGACGTACTTCGACCTGTGGCACGACGAAGAGGCCAAGGACCCCCACATCATGCATATTCCCGCGCCGAAGTTGCCACCTCCTGGCTTTGACTTGTCCTACAACCCCCCTCCGGAGTACCTCCCGACAACAGCAGAGAAGAAGCAGTGGGAGGAGACAGACCCTGAGGAACGCGAGAAGGAATATCTTCCCAAGAAGTTTGATAGCTTGCGCAAGGTCCCCGGATATGACATGTTCGTCAAGGAGCGGTTCGAACGATGCCTTGATCTCTACCTGGCGCCAAGAGTGCGCAAGAACAGGCTCAGGATCGACCCTACTTCACGTATGTCGTCACCTGGCACTAAAAGCATGACCGGGATACTGACTTTGACTTCTAGTGCTTCCCAAACTTCCCCGACCCGAGGATCTACGACCTTTCCCGGCCACATGCAAGACGTACGTCCCATTGAGATGCACTTCTATACCTAATACTGTCTCTCGGACCATTACTGACTTGTACAACAGAGTCTTCCACGGCCATGAGGGAAGAGTCCGGTCCCTGGCCATTTCTCCTTGCGGAGAATATCTAGCGAGCGGAGGAGATGACGGAACTGTCCGGGTCTGGGCTCTCCATACCGGTCGCCAGTGCTTCAGTGTAAAGGTGAGCAGCGACGAGGCAGTCAATGCCGTACGATGGCGTCCTACGAAAGAGGCCTTCATCCTCGCCGCTGCCGCCGGGGAGGACGTCTTCCTCATGATTCCTCCCGTGGGGGCCGAAGTAGACGGACAGCAGCTCGAGCAGACCAGCCGAGAGATCTTGGATGCAGGCTTCGGCTATGCCACCGCCAAAGCGAACCAGAAGCCGACAGAACCCGGCAAAGAGCCTCCGGCCAAGTGGGCGAGACCTGGCGCCAAGCTGGAGGACGAAGGTGTATTACTTCGAATTACGGTAAGGTCGACAATCAAGGTCATTAGCTGGCACAGAAGAGGCGACCACTTCACGACGGTCTCGCCTCAGGGACAGCGACGTTCTGTCGTCATCCACACGCTCTCTCAGCACCGATCGCAAGTCCCATTCCGAAAGCACAGTGGCCTTGTCCAGTCTGCTGCTTTCCACCCTTCGCGCCCCATGCTGTTTGTCGCTACTCAGCGCTCTGTGCGCATCTATGACCTCCAGAAACTTGAGCTGGTCAAGACACTCCAGGTATGGCATTTTCCGTCCTATCCCCCAGGATCCGTATAACTTGCTAACTCGCTGCGCCAGCCTGGTTCAAAATGGATCTCATCGTTCTCGTAAGTATTCTCGCTGCCGCCTTACTTCCCTGTCGACCGCCCGGGCTTTAGAGGCTCCCTCGGTTACGTCCGCTGTTTTCGACATAGCTAACTCATAGGCAGAATTCATCCTCAAGGTGACAACCTCATTGTCGGCGGCTATGACCGAAAGCTCATGTGGCATGATCTCGACTTGGACAACAAACCGTACAAGTCCATGCGCTTCCACTCGAGCGCCGTTCGAGCTGTCCGCTTCCATGCTGGCGGCCTTCCTCTCTTCGCCGATACCTCAGATGACGGAACAGTTCAGGTGTTCCACGGAAAGCCCGGCGACTACATGGAAAACCCTACAATTGTGCCCCTCAAAGTGCTCAGGGGCCATTCGATCGTACACAGCCTGGGCGTCATGGATATAGACTGGCATCCTCGCGAGGCCTGGATCGTCAGCGCTGGTGCCGATGGAACCTGCAGGTTATGGGTGTGAAGTTCGGGAGTCCTGAGAGGGGAAGCCTGTATCCGTGGGTCGAGACCCCGGAATGGTAGTCTCGGCATGCCGACGGAAAAGTGTACATTGCATCGGCGGGAACCCACGCATTGTGGAGTATGGCGTACCTAAAAGAGAATACCATTGCCACCTTTCGATTGGACCGCTTTCCTACGATGCGCGTTAGCCTCACCCAATCCTTGTGGGCGGTGAATGGAAAGGGGGGTTGCGAATCCTTTTGTTTTGGGTACCGATGACCATTGGTTGTTCGCCCGCACCAGGCCCTTTAGCCAGACAAGCCAGGGCATCACCATCGTAGATTACGGGGCGTGTGGACGATGCATTAGGCACCAAGCCGCGGCGCTGCAATGCACTGCCCGACTCATCACCTGGTCTTACTTCTGTCGGCTCTCGCCCCCGGGCTTTCTTACCTGCCCCGGGTCTCTCTGCCCACTAGAAATTGTTCGTCGTACCTCCCGTCGGATGCCCCCAGTCCACAGGTTACCCCATGTTACTCGTCTGTCTAAGTTCTTGCCACAAGATTTTATCGTGACAGCTTCGTGCTCGCTGCCGCCCCAGCTCCCTTGTCCTCTGTCGCCGAACAGTTATTGCTCGAAGTTCGAACCACGAATCTTTCGAGTTATCCTTCTATCGTCAGACGCGAATCTACGGGGCAGGCCTTTGCTGGGCATTCCACGGGCGTCTCCTCACGAAGTCTATGTCCCAAGTCAACCAGTGTCGGTGGAACTTCCAGACAACGCGGTTGGCAAGCGCACCACGAGTAATCCATCTATCGCTTTGAGACGATCCTACGAATGCTCGCGCCGGAGACAGTCACGAAGGCCAGTCTGTAGCGAAGCTGCTCGGCCCTAGTGGGCGAAATAGAGCACCATGTCTATGTGCTGCTACTATGTTACAATGAGACCACGTTAGAATGTATACCATCGGTTGCTGGACCTCTCTCGACGACTACCTGTGCGATAGAAGACGAAGAAAGAGATGGACAGGCAACAAGATGGAATATGGCAGTTGCACAAATGATGCTTGAGTCTGGATTTCGACCTTGGGGTGTGGCCACTCTCCCTTACACGTCCTTTCTTGGGCTAGTTTCCACGCTCTGTCCTTGCTTTTTCTCCCGTACCTCCTTAGTCCCACGTGTTCCCAGGTAAACAGTTCAACCGAGGAGCTGCCAGGACCCAGAGACGAGAGCAGGACAAACTCCAGCCGCATGGACACGGGCCCTTCTGGTCTACCTGACAAGACAGCTTATTCGGAGCGAGCGGCATAAACTGTTCTGAACATTTGGCCACGTGTGTTTGGCGCTCCCTACGACCGAAATCGTGGCTATGCTTGTCTCATCGAAGGCGGTTTCAAGGCTAAATATCGCTTTTGTTTAGATAACCCCTTTTGATTCGCCTTGCCGTCCGAGCCTCGGTCGAGATTATTGGGGTAGCGAAGGGTAGTATCGGGGACACGAGACAGTTCAGGGACTATTAATCTCGCAGAGCTGCTGGTTTTATTGTCAGCATAGAGCTGATATCTTCCGCCCGCAATAGGTACACGGAGGCTTGGTTTATACAGCCCCTTGATTGTCTTATTCAACTCTTCCGCGGTCAGCCCAGGGATAGCAAGCCAAAGGTCATGTGCCACCAGTTTGCCGACGTAGATTGGCATGGCCCATACACAGCGCCGGCCACTCCCAGAGGGCAGCTTCGGGGAAGCTTAGGTCGATGGACAGCCATGTGTCCTGGGAACTTCAAGTGGCGATATGACCGGGCACTTTGAAATGAGTGGAAGCTAAAGCGGGCAGGAACAAACCCGTCTTTTACACCGTCGATCCCCTCGAAGGACGCAGGGTTCCAGAGCCAGGACCACCCTGCTCGCTTGTTCTATTAATAAAAGTGTAAATGAACTCAATCCGCGGCGATTCACAGGATCTGGAGATGGCAATGCTACGCCCGAGTCGCTACCATATCAAGCGTTATAAGGTCGACGAGAATCAGGCTAAACAATGGCGAAGATCTCCACAGCGGAGCACTACCAACGACCATAAAAGAGACGCTGATGCTTCCAAGTTCGATGGCGTCCCACGAACCCGGTACGGCCCTTGTTGGGGCCCCGCGTCGTGGCTTTGTGGGTACGTTGTAACGGGGCACAGGCATGTATGTCATCACTGCAGCCGGCCGAGCCGAGTCGAAACCAGGGTTCACGTAACTATGGTACGCAGCTAATGATTTCTAGTAGTTACACGCCGCCCATGCCTCACGTCCTTGGGGTATGCCATTATGGAAGAGAGAGAGAAAAATAACATGTGAAAAGGGGCCTTTTATCTTTCCTTCATGCCCAACCCGGCCCTAACTCTATAATGTCAATTTTGAAGTCCAGCGAACCCGACGAGCTGAGATGGGAGAAGAAGCAAGCCATCTACACTCCTCTGTATGGTGTATGAGATGTCGTGCCCGAAATTGTGAATACAATCAAAGTTAAAAGGTGAGCTGCAGCGAAAGTCGTGTTGTGGCCACAGACACCCTATATGGTCCGTCATGGCCTGTCATGGCCTTCGGTCCCGTCCCCCACCAGGCCGGTTTTGCCGACGCCCTCAGTGGCAAGACCAGAAGAGAAAAAGGCAATAAGCGATGAAAGCGACGAATTGAGAAACAACATAACCCTGGTTCATTGTTGTTTGGCATATTCTTTCCCCAGCATGAGACAGCGGTAACTGACTCCCCGTCTTAGGGGAAGGACAGCGTCCACTGGTCGAGGATGTTGGGGTCCATGACGCAGTTGTCATACTGCGAGCCGACAGCCACGATACTCTCGGCGAAGTCGTCCACGATTACCACGTGAAAGTCATGATAACCCGAGCTCGCCACACTGGGCTTCGACGACTTCTTGGGGCGGAGGCTTTCCGAGGGAGCAGGGTAGTCAGGCTGGCCAGCTATAGACAAATGGATGCCCTTCTTCACCCACTCATCCACTCCGACAGGCGGGGAGCGGTCGAGCTGGAGGTATTCCCTGAGTCTCTCCTCTGTAAGTCCCATGCTGGAGGAATGACGGTTGTCATCCCCAGGGCCGCAAATGGTGGAAGTCGGTTCGTGTACTTCGTGCATAGGTGCGGCCTTGTTTTCGTTGTCAACATGGACAGTGCTGCTTTCAGTCGTTGCAGTTCCCTGGGACCGACTCGAACCGGCATCATCAGGGAAGGAAGGGCCTCCTCCACGGTCGGAGAGGCAGTCGGCAGCTGAAACAACTTCCACGCCGCCGCCGACCAAGGTGGGCAGCTCGCCGGTGGCCGTGGCGTCCGTGGTTTGGACGGACGACATATTGTCCTCGTTGAGCTGAGGAGACCGGCCGCGGGTGTGGGTCTCAATCTGGACGGGCAATAGCATCGCGGATGGTGGGAAGTTGAGAAGCAGCGGCAGGCTCGAAGCTGGGGGAGCTTGGGACCCAAGGTGTAAGCCGGGGACGACGAGAAGACGAGGAAAGACAAAGCTAACGAGGGCACTTACTAGGTATGACTCAACCTTACGGGGGGTAGAAATGGCAGAAGAAACCGATTTCTCTGAAAGGCGGGAGCAGGTTGCCAGGAGGAAGCGGTCCAGATGGGTATTCAGTTGTGAGGCACTTGGGGACTTGGTTCCGTGCGGGAGCCTAGTGTTGTTGGAACAGGAGAGGAAGAGAGGAGGAGAGCGGGTGGGTGAAGGTGCGAGGGACAAGAGGGAAGTCGAGCAGGGGCCGAGGAGCAGGAAGGGGGAAAAGGGGGGGATGCGAGAAGATAAGGGGCAAGAGTTGGTGCGGGGAGATCACGAGAAGACGTCGGGACTGTTCGAACTGCGAAGTCGAATCGATGCGAGGGTCCGAGGACAAACGAAGAACGAGGTGTCGCTGGTGCGTACGTGGAGGAAGACCGCTCGAGCTAAGTCAGGGTGCGAGCGATATAAGTCTGGGCTTCTGCGCAGAGAGCTACTGGCACACTCGTGCTGGGGGGGCGGTTACATAACGCTGCAGCCAACCAACACACGCAAAGACTGAGCCAGGTTCTGGACAGTGAGCGAATCTGGACCCGGACCTTGCCCCCCTCCCAGTTCCATTTTGCGGGGAACTCAGACGGCCGGAATAACGTCCCTGAACTTGGACACGAATGCTGGGCTCCTACGGCAGCTCATGCCGGAGGACACACTCCCGGGCGAGGTGGCATGAGGGGTGCGCCTAATCGAGCACACCGAGCTCGATTTGATCTCAGATTCCCCACCCCGCTCTCCAGCCCCAGACCCTCGCTGACGACTCGTTGGCGGAGAGAGACACCGTCCTACGTCTAGGACTCACCTCGTGCCGGCCCATGGAGCTCGTCTAGCCCACGCTCGCCTCACTTTCCATCCAGGTTTGCTCCACTCTACCGCGCGAGAGCTGGGGCTCCTGCACCGATTCCGAGTCCGGGGAATGCGTGCAGATACGGTGAGCGATAAACAAGACGAACGGGTCACGTACTCGAGCGAAACGAGGCCCAGTGCCTGCGCCTGCCTACCGAGCCACCCCTGCCTGGCGATCGAAGACGACAAGGGTTATGGTTCCCCGGGGATGTGTTGGCCCATTTAGACTGGGCGCTTTTTTGCCTGAGCGGAAGCCTTGTCTCGAGCACAAGCTGCCCCGGGGAAACGGCTTACCACCCATCCGCTGAGACAGACAATCTATCCTGGCTGATGACGAGGTGGTGCGGAAGCAAGCATAGGAAAGCAGCCTTGATAGTGTCTGCCCCCCCTCTCTTCCCAGACAAGCGGTGCCTCGGGACAGGACCCGTTCCCCCAGCTAGGTAAGGTTCTGATTTCTGACAGAAAGAGTCTAGGCTACACCTGGCATCGATCGGTGAACCGTTCTCGGTTCGCGACGCTAGTAATGGAACGGGGATCTTCGACTAGGAACATGGGACGAGGAACCTAGGACCAGAAACATGGGTAGGTAGTATAGTGGCAGTTAGTAGTAATAGCCACGACACTTCCAGTGCGGGGCACTAGCTGAGCGCAGCATTTCTTTTGCCCTTATTACTGGGAGTTAGGTGTGTACGGGACCTTAGCTCCTCCTTGTACAGAGAGTTATGCCCAAAATTGGCAACATGGAGAGGTCCTCTGATCGCCTCCATCCTACTTTTCCTGAAACAGGGGCTAATCCCCGTCACAGTCCTCTACTATGTGCCGCGGTGGCGCGCTGCGAACAGCCCCGGCAGCTCTCGTCGGGTGTGGTTCAATCGGGATGATGGTTGAGAAACGAGGCGGGAAATTGAGGCACCCCAGAATTCCCCCGAGCGTGCAGGAAGGGAGGGTGGTGAGCTCCGGGACGGAGACAAGTTTGACAGCAGACCTTACCCAAGGTTAGCTGGGTGTGGTCGCATCCCCCGGCTTGCCCCGCCGTTCCTTCCCCAAAAAGAACACTTTAAAAAACGTTAAATGGTCGTGACGGCTGCGCGCCACATCGAGCATGGGTACACCGTTAAGGAGTGTTACACAAGCAGCATGACCCAATGAGGCAAAGAAATCATAATTGTTTTTCCAAAAAAGAAAAAGGAGGTTAAAATTTTTTGACAGAGAGCAAATGTAGGCGAGCTCCAGGATGCGGCAAGTTTCTTCCTGCTGCCGCCGTCCATCCTCGACTTGGGCTAGGTAATTAGGTACCTCCGAGAAAGAGGGGGTGTATCACCCCCACGGTGGTCTCTGCCTACTAATCATATGTCTACATAGTAGTCAACTCGGTCGGCAACTATTGCCTTGAATTTGACGTCCCCTTTCCACCTTCCAGAGCAGACACCAATGCCTGCTCGGCGAATTTACAGAACACACTCGCTGGCCTCCCCCCCCGGATTAGCCGAGTACCCATTCCCTGGGTCCTTCAGTTCCGATGGGTAGTACGGTACCGGGCCCCAATTCTGGTCACCGTCTCAAGCCCCGGGTCGAGTCCCTGACGGAGGTAGCCTTTGAACTATGAACGCGGGAGCGGCCGGTTTGCTTTCCTTCACCCGCTGGCGTCCACCCATCCCCGCTGCCCCTCCAGTTACTCATTTCTTTGCCCAGAAGACATCGCTCGTTCAACAGAGCCAACAGCAAGCTGCCTTGTCCGTGGAGTGGTACTGTGCATTGCATCCTGCGAGGTACTCGGCGTTGGAGCGGCAGGAACCCCGAGACAACGCTGGGAAGATCGGAGTATGCTACTGGATAAGAGTGTATCCTAACTTCTCCTGTCTGAACCGGCTCACGTCTTGTGTAGCGTCCAGGTTCCCCGCAGTCTCTTCCCAGATCTCTCTCACCCCCCTCCCCCTCCTCTTTCGCGCCTGGCTGGCCGCTCACCCAACCATGTCTCACACTCCTTCACCCCCCTTCTCTCGAGGTGCCTTGCACCGTCCACCAGCCCCCTGCCCCCCTGGTAGTTATTCCCCGGAGCCAGCCAGCTCACTCCGAGCTGGTGAGGCTGAAGAGAACGAGACTGAGGGAGAGGCTAGAAAAAAAAAACCCCCAACTGGCTGGATACCGTTGAAGCTGCCCCTCTCTTTCTGCATCTCGCCCGCCCTGCTGGACGACGAGTGCAGAGATCGCCATAGCACGGGACGCGGGAATTATCTACCAGGAGGTGCAGCGGATGCCCGCTGCCAGGCCTGCGGCATCCCGTAGTGCCGCGATCTGCAATGCCCAAGACGACGGCGGCTAAGACACCGGCGATGATGGCTACGATAAGCTCAGCACAAGAGCCTGACATCATGCGAGGGGGGCCCTGCCCCGACCTCCAATGAGATCGGCGGCTTGGTGCCATACCCCTGGGCTTCTAGAAAGCCTGGTGGAATGCCACAAACGCCTAGCACAGGCGCGTTTCCGATCGACTCGCCTTGATGCAACCCTGCCCCCCACTCTATACAGAGCGAGTGGCCATTGCATTCATCCATCTTGTGTGACTGAGCCCTTTTTTGGGGTTCAACGAGCCAACCTTACCAGCCCTCCCCCCCCCTCCCCCCCCCTACGTGCAGAGGACGTGTCTCACTTCAAGGCCGCGTTTCCTTGATCCCGTAATTCTCATTGCCCAATCGGCCCCGGTCTCCACGCCCGGACCGCGCCTGGGGGTGACTTGATGGCGCGTCCTCCTCACATAATATAGGGTCGGTGAGAGGACAGAGGCCGACCGCACTGAAGAGCGGGCTGCAGCGACAGGTCGGTCGAGAATAAGCCACACATTGTCGTTGAAAACCGCGCAAGCGGTGCTTGGCAGCGTAGGCGCCGCCCTTCCCTGTTAGGCCCTCGGTGAGCTGCTGCTAGCTTGGACATGGGCGTCCTTCGCGCCCTTAGCATGGCACGCGCAGGCAACTGGCTGGGGGAATGCTGAGGAAGAATCAAGCTGAGCGATTTACCAAATATTCAAGCACGATGGCACTAGAAGGATTCGTACACCTCGCAGCCCTGGGCTCGCTAATGCATGCTCGTGCCTCGGCAGATGGAGCTTGCGAGGCCCTGTTGGGCCACCGCTGCCGGCTCATGGGTTGCACTGCCTCCATAGTCTCTTTGCAATCGCCAAGAGGATGACTGCCCCCTACGATAGCAAGACACTGTTGGATGGGATGCAGGACAGCTGCTGCACCGAACTTTGTCAGTTTATTAGCCGGACACCCCCGGAGCTGATCTCCCGTCGAAGACTGTAACTCGCGTTGGGCCGTGTTTCGATTACGTCCGGTTTGTATTTTTTTTTTATACATGGAAGGTTTCTGCGCAGCTTGTGCCACTGCTTTCTTTTTAGTGTTCTCTTCTTTCGCAGAAGCAATGAGTGTCGCGCGTAGCATTCCGGTGCTCCTTGCATATGCAAGGCGTAAACGAGGCCCGGGGAAGACGGATACAGGGGGATGAACCAGCCCTCTTGCCTACCGGAACCATCCCCATTGGCCATCGTCGTGTGCAACTGCACAATATCAGAGCCGTTGTCATCTCCATCCCGTTCCTCTTTCCTTTTTTTTTTCTACCGCTAATAGTCTAGGGTACGCACAACGGTTGATGTGTAGGCGCAGATCAGGCGGTCGATGTCCCAACCAAAGGGAAACTCACCCCTCCGCCCCCGCACTCGACGCTCTTTCTCTGATCTTCATCCCATCTTTGCTCTCGCGATCCATAGGCCCGGCAACTGGAAGCGTACTGTTCTTGCGCCTCAGCCCACCGGCTTTGAGCCGCCGCGCCTGCTGGTAGGCGCGGTCTAGCTCCGTTTCCACGGCACACCGAATCCTCAGCGCCGCTACAGCTGGCCAGACGCTCCGCTCCCCTCGTAGGATCCAGTAGTCCAGCGTCTCCTTGGTGGGAGTCTCAAGCAGCCGTACAAAGTCGGCAGCCGTCACCTCGGGCACCAGCACCATATTCGCGCCCGGGACACGCTCGTCAACTAGGAATCGACGGATACCGGCAGGCAACAGCTGTAGGGTGTCGAGCTGGCGGAGCCGGTGGCGGATCTCGAGCCCAACCATGCGCACCAGAAAGGCCGCGGCCGACGTCATGCGGCTGCTCGCTTCCAACACGGACGGCCCGTGCATGTCGCTCTGGAGAAATGGAATGAGGTAAGGGCGCGCTTGGCTGACAATAAAGTGGTTGACATTGTAGAGTTCCGCGATCCTCAGAAGGGGAGACTCGCGGTCTGAGTAAGATACCTGCGTGGCCTGACGGAAGCCAACCGTTGTGGGAGGCTTCCAGGGCGTAATGTTACCGTGCTGATCCTTGCACAAGACCGTCGTCTCTCGGTGTCCGTAGAGTGATGGCGTTGAAGCATTGGACGCCACGGCAGCGGTCCAGATCAGCTGTATCGACGTGTGGTCAGTCTCGTTGGACACGTCTTGGGAGCCAAGGAGAAGAGGAAATTGATGGAGGAGATACGTACCACGTTCGGGGTCGTCAAGTAGTTCATCAGCGTGGGCACCCCGGCGTTGCCAGATGTGGCAACCGTGATATTGAGCACTCTCTTACTCCTCTGGTACGCTTCCTCGAATGTTAGATCGCCAACGTTGGTACGCACGCACTCCTCTAGAACCTTGACGTCTAGAAAGTAGCCCTCCCTCCGGAAGCGCTGCACCCTACGCATCAGCGTCTCCCATCGGGTCCAGAACGACTGTGCATGTGTCTCCGGTGGCAGGCTCTTGGCTTTCCCGGCGAATGCCGACAGGTCGATCCCGTCGCCGGAGAGCACGTTGGGCAGCTCCTCCTCGGTGTGGACCGACACCAGCGCCGCGATCAGTGCGCCAGTTGCCGTGCCTGTGATAATGCGCGGGAGCAGGCCGCGGAGGAACAGGGCGCGCACTACGCCTAGGTGACATAGACCAAATATCGCTCCTCCCTGTAGCACGAGCGTGCTCCTGCCGAATGCCTGGCGTGTGTCGTGTATAAAATCAAGCTTCAGTTGGGTGGACAGGACCGGTTCCGCCGACCCATTGAGTAGCCCTCTCCTGCCCGTGCCGTCACCCCCGGATCTCATCGAGTCGAAGTGCCCAGCACCGGGCGTGCTGGAAGTCACTGGCGCCGTAGGGAGGCTCCCAATGTCCTCCACCGCCTCAGCGACCTGGGTAATATACTCCTCGATGAGGAACTTGGTCCCCGCAAAGCTGCGGTTGTACAGCTTAGGGCTGGTGATATTGCCAAGATTGCGGACCAGTCCGCTGCGCAGGATGTTCAGCAGGGTATAGAAGTCCCGGTCGTCCCGCGCCGCAGCGATGCTGGCTACCCGAGCCGCCAGCAGGCGGTGGTCGTACACGCGCGAGGCTGCATTGTCGCGCCACAGGTCCAGGCCCAGCAGGTTGTCGAGGTGCAGCGCGGCCTCCTCCCAGTCCTCAAATGCCTCGGCGTGTTGGAGCTGGTCGAGCCAGAGTGCGATGGGGCTCCTGCGGCGGGCCCAGGCAACGAGACGCTGGAGACCGAATGTTAGCCGGTGCGCGCGTGCGTGCGTGTGTGCGTGCAAGAGGGAACCGGGGACGAGATAGAGGGAAAGGGGAAGCCTATGAGACGCCGGGGCCATGGCCGGCCTCGAGTCCCGTGCGATCCGGACGGATTATACATACACGCTGCCAGAAGAGGATGACATCCACGATCATTCGCCAGATCGCGACGAGCACCGACCCCATTCTCGTGTCGAGGGAACTCTCCGAAGCATTTGCGTTAAGGGTTACGGCAATTCAGAGAGTGCTCCATGTTCACAGATGGGCGACCGGGAGTGAGAGAGCGAGAGGAGGAGAGAGCGTGGGCGAGCGAACGAGTGAGCGTGGCGGGCAGCCGAGGGAGTTGGAGTTGCTGAGGTCGGCTGTTTTTTTGGATGGTCAGCAGGGCAGAAGGCCGGAACTCGGAAGCTCTTGATTGGCGTCATATGGGGAAGCTTCAGGCCACCCCCCCCCCTTCCCCCCGCCACTGGCATGTGAAAACCTAGCCTAAGCACCACCCCTGGAATGCGGGCCCCCGCATTCCAGGCTCGTTGAGAACCCTGTCGGCAGGCACAAGCACATGCAAATGCGAGAGCTTTTCAACAAACATTCGGGTAGATAAGGCAGTTATGCGCCCACAGAGCATCCTATGCATCTGGCCCACACCGGCCGAACCACTGAGTGGGGGTCCATGTCAGTCTTTTGTAAGACAGCCTTTGATACACAGCAGCTATGTCAGATCAGCACATGTTTGCACCGAAAGCCAAGCTCATCCACGCCTACCATTCAGAAAGATAAGCGAGCATGTAGTCAGACAGGGTACGCTTACAGCTTAGATGCGGGATACCTTCTCATATTAGCTATCTCTCTATTAGCTCTAGATCTAACAAATTAAGCGCCGTCCCTACGAAATCTAAGGGGCACTCAAGGGCCCTCGTATCTAAGGGTATCAACGGACTTAAGCCCTCCCTGAACGCCTTGCAAACCAACAGACACGAAGCAATTTCCTCTCCCCAGTCGGCGAGCTGTGCAGACAGCAGCAGACCTCGCCTTCTCCCCTCGTCCCCTCTCCCGGCCTGCTTCGGAATCGTCATAGCTCGACAAGTTTTAAGACAACTTAGACCGACACGTCTGTCTCGGCATGGTGAGACTGCCGCCTAGGCATCTCCTCGAGCCCAAGCAGTCGGGGAAGACGAAGAACACTCCCAAATCGATCAATGCGACGAACATGGCATTGCTGTCCATCCGCCACCACAACAATGCCCGCAGCACTCCAGGCCACGCTTAATTCGCGCGTTTCCGGCGGGACGTATGGCCTGGCTCGCCCTCCGCAGGCTCTGGCGAGCCGGTGGACTCGGGAGAGCTGTCCTTGGCCATGAGCTCCCGGCGGATGGAAGCTTCCATCTCCGCGGACGTCATGCTAGGATCGCCGCCTTCCCATCCGACTACCTTATTAGCTAATTCGAGCTTCTTTTCGCAAGCTTTCTGTACCAGCTCTTCGATCGTGTCCCTTGATACCAGTTTGACAATCTCGACGTCGCGGGTTTGGCCGAGACGGTGGGCGCGGTTCTCAGCCTGCAGGTCATCCTGGGGATTGTCAGACTGGTCGAAAATAATGACCTTGTTCGCGGCGACCAGGTTGATGCCGGTGCCGCCTGCGCCGGTCGTGAGAAGAAAGACGGTGATGTCGGAGTCTTCGGTGAACTGGTTGATGAGATCCTGCCGCTCTCCAACGTCCGTGTTCCCTTGCAGGGCGAGGTGGGCGATGCCCTCGGACGCGAGCGACTCGGCGAGAATCTCAATGACCTTTGCAAAGCGTGTAAAGATGAGCGCACGGTCGCCGTTCTCCTTGTACCCCCGGACAAGTTCAATCATCTTCTGAACCTTTGCACAATCCGTCCATGATTTGTCGGGCAAGTCCAAGGCGCGAATGCACTTGTAGTCACGGCACCATAGGTGTAACTCGAAGTCGGAGCATGCCATGAGCTCATTGGTGAGATGCTCCAGGTTGTCCTGCCGGAGCTCGTCTTGCGGCACCGAGCGGATGAGGGTCTTCGCCATCTTCGCCACGGTCGCGTCATCAAAAGCGCGGCGGAACAGCTGCGGGTGGATAGCAGACTTGCGTAGCTGCATCCAGACGTTGTTGTTGTCATTGTTGCGCCCCTTCGGCTTTGCTTGAGGCGCGTCTGCCTTCCTAAACTGCCTCTCGAAGCCCTTGTACAAGTCATGTTGGTTCTTGTCCAGGTCGCAGTACACGACCCGGGACGTCTTCACCGGTAGGCTCCGCAAGACCTGTTCCTTGCGACGCTGGAGGATGAAGGGTTCGAGGATGGTGCGTGCTCGAGCGACCCGCTCGCTGAAGAGGAGCGCTCCTTTCGATACGTCGGCGAGCGAGACCTTCTGGTTGAAGAGTGCCTCGAGATCCTCGAAATGGTCCTGGAAGAGGCTCGGCTCAACGAACTGGAGCAGGGCGATCATTTCCATGATGTTGTTCTGGACCGGGGTGCCCGTCAGAAGCAGGCGCCAGGTCGCTGGAATTCGGATGAGGTCGCGGTAGATCTTTGTCTTGGGGTTCTTCATCTTGTGCCCCTCGTCGAAGACGGCTACGATGGGGCGAATTTGCCGTAGGTTGTCGATGTCGGCGGGTCGGCCGAGCTGAGTGTAGGTGGTGAGGATGACGTGGTAGTCGTCGGGGCTTTCAAGGATCGCCTCGGCAATGTCATCACGCTCGGCTTGCGGGCCGCAATAGGATATGACGCGCATGTCGGGCGCGAACTTCTGGAACTCGGCCTCCCAGTTGGCCAATGTGGATGGCGGCACCACGACCAGGTTCGGCCAGGGCCGATCGCCATGCGCCGCTCCCCGTTTGTCAAAGTTGTCGACGATGGCACACATGAGAGAGATGACCTGGCAAGTCTTGCCGAGCCCCATGTCGTCCGCTAAGATGCCGCCAAAACCTCTCTCGTAGAGCAGGTACATCCAGTTCAGACCGTACAGCTGGTACGGCTTCATGGTGCAATTTCCTTGCATCTGAGAGGGTTCCTTAGAGATCGGTAGGTCGACCAGGTTTCCTCCGCCGCTGATGCTCTCCGGCGTCATGGGCTGTCCATGTTCTCCGACTGCTTCGGCTCGATTTGTGCCGGTCACGTCGACCTTCCAGGCCGACGTGGCGGCTCGGATGGTAGCTGCCTTCCTATCGCAGGCAGCAATGACGTGGTCGATGCCGTCAAGAGCAGAGGCATACTCCTGGATGGCATCGACAATCTGCTCGCCGAGGGCCAACTGGGTCATCCTGCCGCCCTTTTTGTGCGGAATGGTAACATCCCGCGCAGAATTCAGCGTGAGGAAAGGCTGGTGCTTCAGCATTGCCTCGGCGTTTGCCTCCTTGATGTTCGCGATGGCCATTAGCTGCACTTTGTCACAATTGTTGAGATAATTCAGCATGCGGTCGTCGAACTCGTCATTGGTGTCGGGTGACGGGGACAAGGGGTCTCCCTGGAACTCCTCATCGTCTGTCGTAAGATCAATGACCTGGGACACTGGCTCAGGCTTGCTTTGGCTCAGCTTCAGAGGCGAGCTCTGGAGCGAGGACCGGCGTCGGCGTCCCTGCATCAGGCGGCGTCGCTTTGGCGGAGGTGCCGGCGAGTGCTCAGCCTCATTGTCGGACGAGAGCAGAATTGCATTGCCTGCCATCTTTATCGAGGGCGCTGAGCTCTGGCTGGACTTGCTGGAGACGGCTGAGCTCTGGCTGGAGCGTTGCGACAGAGACGTGTGCTCGAAGAGGAAAGATTCTGCCTCGCCCATATCAAGCCCGCACTCGAGTAAGGCAGCTCGGCACTCCGCCAGGGTATACCTGCGCTTCACCTTGTCCAACAACTTCTTGGCCGCAGCCTCGACCCGGTTCTCAGCCAACTTGTGGTAGTTGCCACGTGCAGGACTGTGGGGCTTGACAGGGCTGGTAACGTTGGAGCTTGTCGCAGGGGGTGGCTCCTTTCGCTTAAACGAAGTTGGCTGGATCGTCCCCCGAGCGGGCTCGCCGTCGTCCGACGAGTCCTCATACCGAGGTCTGGTCAGCTCGTCGTCGGAATCGGGAATTGCAATGTGCTCGATTTTCTTCGGGGCAGGGGGGCGGGGAGGGGCCCTGTACGATGTGCCAGCGGGAGCCATCATGTTGGCGAGCCGTCCGGCTCGGGGGGGCGCATAAGGAAGTTTCTTTGCTGAAAGTGGCGACGAGGCGGGCACTTCGATTCGGAGCGGAGAGGAAGAGCGGCGGGCTGCAGTAGGCGGCGGCTGTCTCTTCAGGACAGGCGGTCCGGCTACGACCTGGGTAGCTTGTGTGAAGTAGGGTGAGCTCTCGACCATACTCAGGAGGTCATCGTCTTCGATGTCGTCCAGAAAACTGATGGGATCCTTTCTCGCACCAGAGGCCGCACGGGACGAAGACGAGGGTTTGGAAATCAGCTGAGTTGGCTGGGTTAGCCTTGAGTGCGCCATGATGGCGAGGAAGGGGGGTGAAGCGTGTTGGAGAGAGGCGGTCGAGGAGGCGGTGACTGAGGAGCGTGGTGGGCGTGGCCAGCGAAGAGGACCGGTGAAGGTCAATTCGGAGACCTCAGCTCCGGAACCGGGACCCAGAAGTCAGAAGGAAAGCAGGATGCTCAGGCGTTGGGTCGAGAAATAGATGAGAGACGAGTGAAGACTTCTCGTGTGGTGTGGAGTGGAGAGCAGAGAAGAGAATGGGGGGCGGGGACTTTCTCCACGAGAATTTCAGCGGATGGCGGGTGCACCGACGCGAAAGGAGAGCTCCCGGCCGTAAAGAGGGTGGGGTTCGCGAACGCGTCGCCACGTGCTCCGCGGACTAATCCCTTAATTGATTGCCGCCTTGGAGGGCCTTGAGAACGTCCTTCGAGGGTGGTTGAGCCAATGCAGTTGCCCAAGATCCTATGCGTGTCTCAGCGATCTTCTCTGTACGCGAATTGGTTCGACAATTTTTTTTTCCTCTCCCGATTCTATCGCTAGGTCCTAGGGTCAAGCGGTCGCGCTAGAAGTCGCGACAAACGAAGGCACGGTCGCCGGTGGATCTGCTGGGGGATTGTCTACGGGTCGCTGGCCCGCCGCTTTTCTTGGAGCCCAATTAATGATGCATGCATTGCCCATACGTGACAACACCCTAGCGCAGTCTTCTCTCCTATATTCCTTTTCTACCTTGCTTATCCCTGGAGCTGAACATTATCAGGGGCTGCGGCGCGTAGCTTCTCAAACTGCTGTGCTATCTTCTTCCCACCAGCCATTTGTGAGCGGTGCCATCGCATGCTAGGGGATATGCTGGCGTGCGTGTGCGCTGAATAGATACCTGTCGTGGTTATATTTACGACGTAGTTTCTAGCCTGTTGATCTTCTTCCTCCTCCTGCTCAACTTTGTCGTCCCTGTAGAACAGCACCCCCATGAAACCAAGGGGGACAAGGACAAGGGGGGCAATATGCGTCTCTCGGTCTTGTCAGACACAACATCGGGTACCGCTAAATTTAACAGGTGGCGTACTCCGGCAACAATATCCTCTGCTGCTAGAGCTCTCATGTCCATTCCATAACTTGTTCCATGCCTGCGTCTAGTTTATATTCGCAGTCGTCGCCTGTCTGATGGCCATCGTGGTCAGTAATCCCACGAGGCCAACATGGTGAAGGGGGGTCACCTAGACAACCGACGTCGACCTCAATCTCGTTCTCGTAGGTGAACTCACATCTACGCTCTCTTCATTCGGGAGTTTAGGCTTTAGACTTTGTCTGTTCAGGTTTCCTTGATAAATATGCGCCGTGGCTCACGAAGACTAAGTCCAGATGAGCTTGGGACGACATATAAGCGATGTCTGCGGGCCTCTCAGAGACCTAAGAGCCCCACATGAGAGCTCTGTGATTAGCTAGGGTGCATAGCGAATCAAAACGGCAGCTTCAACCCCCGACAAACGAAATCCAGCACGTATCCCCTAGCCAGCGGAACCACCTAACCACTTTGCTGCCTCCTTCCACGCTCGCGGCGGCTTCAAGAATCTCCCCGCGCCTTCTTCCCAAATCCACCAACCCGGAAAACCGCCAGGCATCCGCTGCACGCCCACCATGGCTACTCGCAGGCTTGTCTCTCAGGAAAAGATCGCCCTTGAGTCGGAAGACCGCATCGTCTCTGGCACGAGGCCGGCGACGGAGCCTTCCAACATCACGCCCGCCGTCCCCACGTACGTCTAGCTTCGCTTCTGGCCCTCGGCCGCTGCGTTACGGAATACTGACAGTCTCCCACAAGGAGCGTGATTGTAAAGCTACTTGCCTTCACCGTCGCCATGATCCTGGGTCCCATCGGGTCGTATTACCTGACGCTGGACACCATCTTTGGAGGTAGGCTTTCCCGGGAATCCCACGTGCCCATGGGCCGCCCCATGTCCAGTCTGCATGCACATGTGTGCGTTCGTATGCCTCTGTCGAGAGAGACTGACGGAAGAGCAGGCAACTCAACATATGCGGGGGCGTTCGCCGCCATCTTGGCTAATGTTATCCTCATTGCGTACGTGATAGTTGCCATGCAGGAAGACCAGTCCGAGCAGGCGGCTGGGAAGGCGGAAGGGAAGAAGGATCGTTAAGCGTCCTGGTGTATTATTCCAATACCGTATAAGCCAGAGGTGGAGGATCTTGGTCTACTTTCTGGCTCTGTGGCTTTTCTCCCAGGCGACGTGCTTTGACGGCATCTTCCACAATAGCAGTTTCAAGAGAAGGCGCCGCGTACCTCTAGGTGCACCCTTCCACCTTGCCAGGTAGTCTCACGTGTGTACGATTTCTACAGCTTACCTCGATCCAAATAAGAACAAAAAAACGGTCACGAGGCATCATCCATGCACAAAGCCGTCTGCAAAATGATATCTCGGTGGTAATATTTGATTGACTACCTCTTCTTCCTGGGGTATCTGGTCATCCACCAGCTATCTCGGTATCCTTGATTAGGTCCGACACCTCTATACTCGGGAACATGAATTGGCAGCCTGGGCATCAAGATGGCCTAGAAGCCATCTCACAGCCTAGGTCTGCTTCTCTCTCCGACTCCTATCTTGTACTTGGACACTTATGCCGTGGTCTGAGGTGTTTTCCCTCCTAGCAGGTCCAGGAGGGCGCCGCACCTACAATGAGCACCTCTTTGTCGACCAGAGAACGCCTCTGCCACCTGTGCCATGTGAGCTATTTCCTTGCAGTCTAGTCAAGTGACGACAAGCCATAGCGCGAGGCTTGTAAAGTCACGTTTCCAGAGTGACCCAAAGCGAGGTCCTGCTCACTGAAACAGCATAACCATCGTCCTCCATTGTTGTCCATCATCGTCCATCTTTCCACTCCAATCCGTTCCATCCATGCGGCAGCCCGGCCTATGCCGTATCAGCAACATGGCGGGCCAGGAGGCATGAGCACCCGGGAGGGGGGCCCATGACCACCGAAGCTGATCCATGTGCTGGATGCGAATTCGTGAAAGGAGATATTAATGAAGCCACCTGAGAGCAACGTCCAACATCCATCCTTCCTGCGTCGTGATTATTTTCGCCCCCCTTACTCTCTCATCTCGGAAGACCATGCAGAACATGTACAAAACGCCAAATCCCCCCTGAGGCAACTGTTATGCCGCGTGTATGTAGGTAGATCCCGTCCTTGACTTCAACAAGATCCGGGGGGTCGAGGAATATGGACGACAGAAGAAACCATCAAAGATTCGTCTCTCCAATGTCCTGCCAAACTTGCCTCTCCTCTCAAATCAAAGTGCCGAGAGATAAGGCCGGGTATATCGTTCAACAAAGTACTCAATCAAGCCGCAAAAGGAAACGCAAAGATGAAAAACACAAAGTCCAAATCGGTCATGGTGTCGTGGCCATTTTTGGGGCGCAATGACAGCGACAACTAGCCCCGAATAACACACTCACGGGATGGGTGATCGAGGTAGCGCTGATGTCGAATGTACGGGGTTAAGAGATGGGGCCATTGGAATTGGAAGTTCGTTGGCACACCCTCTCTTTAAGCTTGGTTGTTGGAGTCCTGTCCAGCCGGTTGCTGATCGGCCTGGTCAGGTAATTTTGGATTGGCACCGTGGCTGCGATCGTCCGGGCCAGAGGGAGGTTGGGTGGTGGGTGGTTTGGTGAAGGTCGGTTCCGGCTCAATCGTCGTGTCGCTAGCAAAGTCCTTGTCGAACTTTCCACACAACTTCTAGTTATTCTTGCTGAAACGCCGACCGAACCAGCTCTTCCGCTTCTCCAGGCCGGCAGGCCGTTGCTGTGCCTGGCTTATGGACGCAGCTGTCGGCTTCCGCAGGATCGCGTTCTTAGCATGCATATCCTTCTGCGGGACCGGCGGGGCGTTCGCATAGTTGGGCCGCGAGTTGCCCTGGTAGTTGCTGTACGACGGGCCAGCGATACCAGGGTTCTTGATGCCAACGGTGAAGGCCTGGGGCTGGGCGCTTCCTTGGCTGAACCCAATGCCATAGTCGTTCGGGGGCTGGGGTGGAGATTGCTTGCGCTCAATCGAACTGTTGTCACTAGTCGGGTCAGTTTGATATCCTGCGTGCTCCACCGAGCCGCCGCTGCCCGAGCCGGAGGCCACCGTCTCTCGGGACTGCTGATTGCCGGACACCGGGTACACGTTCGGGGGGTAGTTCTGCCGAGGGCCACGAAACTGCGGCTCCGATGACATGCGGCTGGGCTGGCCGCGCCGGGGAGGGCCCGTGGGCCATGGTTGCTGCGAGACGTTGGGGTACCCATAAGAGTGCTGGCGAGGACCGAGGTACTCGTCTTGCTGCTCGTTCTCGTAGCCACCGTACATGACCGACTGGGGTCGGTTACCGTAGTAGCTGTTGCGGTTGTACTCGCGCGACGCGGCGGCCATGCTGGCCCGAGGATTAAAACGCTCTGCGGTGCCTAGGGCATTATGCGCTTGAGCCTGCATTCTCTTAATTGCAAGGTGCTCAGGGAATGTACCTGGCGCAGTTGAATGCCTCCGGGAGTACACCGATTCTCGCGCGTACCCACTTTCAATCGCCTCCTGAAACGAGTTGATAGTAGCCAGCGGTCGCTCGAAGCGCCAGCGAGTCGGGTTGGATCGGTCGGGCTCGGCTGGGAAGCGGCGGGGTTAGCAATTGCGCCAGGTACTTGATGTTATCGCCATCCAGTCACTTACTGATCAGCTGGCCGGTCTGGTCACGGTGCTGGATATCACGGACCGATGCCAGCGACGATCGGACGCCTGCGGCGACGGCAGCTGTTCTTCTCATCAGCAAATAGGTTCCGAGACCGTTGAGATAAGGGCAAAGGCGACTTACCGGGTTCCATCTCGCTGATGGCAAGGGTGGGGTCCGCCTTGGAATGGAGCCGCTTAGCTTCCTTCTCAGCCGACGTCTCGTGAAGGTCCTGAGAGCCGTTTGATCGGAAGCTGAAGCCTCGGGACTTGCGGCTCTGGTTTGCCGGTCGCACGGGGGCAGCAGCTGGTGCAGGACGTTGCGGCTGCTGTTGGGGCGGCGGCGGCGGCTGCTGCTGGGACTGGCGCTGAGACTGGTACTGGGGTGCCTGTTGGTGCGGCGGCGGCGCCGGGGGGAAAGAGGCTTGCTGCTGCTGCTGCTGCTGCTGCTGCTGCGGCTGCTGGTATGGATTCGGTTGTCCGTACTGGCCTTGTGGCTGGACCGGATATTGGTGCTGCGGCGGCGACGGCTGCTGGTAGAGGTTGCTGGTCTGGGGAGACAGGTTACTGGTCTGAGGAGACAGCGGGCTCAGTTGCTCGTCACCCGGCGGGGCGGGCAGAGGGTGGTGGTTGTATGCCGCCATTTTAGCGGCGGTGACCAGCTTGGACAAGCTTGCCGGCGATGGATATCTCTCTGGTGGGGACTAGAAAGATGGATTGTGGTGAGCTCGAGTTCCAATCTCGCTTTGATGTTACGGGTTTCGGCAGGTTTGATTGTGGAGAAAGGAAAGCGACAGAGATCGTGATGACGACGGATGATCTGTATCAGTGCTCGTGTGGGTCTAAGCGGGAAACGGGCTGGGCGGGCATTGTGTGGCCCGTGTTCCAGTGGTGGCTGGAGCCGAGTGGGTTTATCAGAGCTTCTTCAAGGCTCCATCGGCCAACGGGACGCCCTTTCTGGTTTGGGGTGGGTTGGGGGGAGACGAGGGGGGTGATAGTGGATCCCGACGGGGCTGTCGCAGGATATTTTTTTTAAATCAAGGAACCGGCTGCATCACTGGTCGCCAGGGGGAAGAGGGGCTGGGATTGGGGGTGGGAGGGCAATTTAGGACCATGAGCTGCACCAAACCGGAAAATGGTTCACCAATGGCAGTTAGACAACGCAAGCAGGCGCCACGCAGCCCAGAGAAGGAACTGCGTAGATGAGAAGAGGAACGTGTGCTAGCAGCTGTGGGGGGTCATCATTTGGGCAGTGCTAGCTGAACTGATACCAACAACAGAAGAAAAAAAAAAGTCCAGGACACAGAGAGAT
>MU270064.1:438813-501078 GCA_021432635.1 Thozetella sp. PMI_491 | reverse complement strand
AGAATCCACGTGATCAATGGGATCCTAATACTACAGATCCTCCACAGCTCGCCAGCGCTGCGAACAGCTATTCCAACAGAAAGTGTCATCATACCACTCATTGAAACCGACAACCTCACTAGGGGTACTCGAGACATGATCGCCGTGCTACGAAAAGTTTCTCCAAGCCAAGCAACGCGTGACGCAGCTGCAGTTGCGGAGCAATTGTGGTCTGCGGAAGATAATATCCACCGAGAAAGGCTCTATGCGCTGGTCCAAGCCGTGCACGAGAGAAATGACGGGGCAGATGGAGAATCTAGAAAGATGATCAACGAACTTCGTAAGGAATATAAGCGCCTCTGTCTTGGTGCGCCTGGCGAGGAGCAAATGCGACAGTATAGTGAGATTACACAGAGAATCAACACACTTCGCAGTGAATTTCTCCAGAATATCAGAGATGACCGTGAGGGTCAGTGGTTTACGACTGATGAGCTTGCGGGATTGTCAAAGGGTGATTTTGACCGATTCCGAACAGACGTGCTCCGCCCACGGGAGTACTTTGTGTCCTTCAAAACAGCGGACTACTATTCCGTTATGAGGAATGCAGACAACGAAAACACCAGGCGGCGAATGTACCTTGCAAATGCGAAAAAGTTACCCCAGAATGTGCCACTATTCAAGGAAATAATTACTTTGAGAGATCGAAGCGCTCAGTTGCTTGGATACATGAGCCATGCCGAACGTCAGATGGAGTATCGGCTTGCGAAAGCGACAGATTGGGTGTATACCTTCCTGGACTCGCTTCAAACAGGTCTAATTCCCCAAGCCAAACTGGAAATGGACACTCTAGAGGCTAGGAAGAAACTACATTTAAATATTCGAGGAGATATTTCGGAAGGTATTTTACCTTGGGACTTTGACTACTATGCACAGCTAGTGGAGAGAGACTCTGGCGTGGACCAGGCGATCATTGCCGAATATTTCCCCTTTCAAAACACAGTTCCGGCTGTTTTCAGAATTTTTTCAAGGCTTTTGGATGTTGAATTTACTCAACTCACGCGCGAGGAGGTGGCCGGCTCAGTCTGGCATAAGGATGTGGAGGTCTGGGCTGTGTGGGACGCCAACGATGCCGAGACTTCTCGTAGATTTCTCGGGTATCTCTTCTTGGACCTTTTCCAGCGGGAGAACAAACAAAAGGGGGAATTGAACGTTACCCTACAGAGTGTGAGTTATCCCAAAGAAAAGAAAAACCAATACTTCAGAATGATGATCTCAGGCTAATCTGTGATATTGGCATGGATACAGGGATTCCAAAGATCGGATGGAACGAGAAATTATCCTTCGACAGTTTTGCTGGCCAGCTTTCAGCATCCAACTCCTGCAAAGTGCACCCTGCTCAAGCATCGGGAAGTAAAGGTTTTCATACATGGTATGTTTTTTGTAATGGAAGCATTGGCAATAACTAATACAATGGTTACCTAGAGCTTGGCCACGCTATCCATGATTTGCTTGGGGTTACTAAGTGTGCCCGTTTCAGCGGTGCCAATACCAGCCGAGACTTTGTTGAAGTACCAAGCTTGGTTCTGGAACGTTTCTCGTGGATAAAAGACGTCCTAAAGGAGATAAGTTGTCACTTTACTAGATTGGATGAGAGATATCTGGTCAACTGGCAAAAAGACAACCCAGGAGTTATTCAACCGCCCGAGAAAATCCCCGATAAGCTTTTGGACGACCTCATTAAGACTCGAACACTGAACAGAGCTTGCAAGATGCTAGGCGGGGTGTAAGTTACAGTTCCCCCTGGCAGGATAATAGAATGTCGTGCTTATTCATCGATGAGAATAGGGCGACTTCAAAATTCGACATGATCGTCCATGACATATATAGAAACGAAGCATTTATAAACGACCTCAGCTCTTTATGGTATAAGCTCCACGAAGAACCTACTGTCTATCGATATCGCGACCAGAGTACTCATGGGCACCCGTATGTGCACTTTAGCCACCTCATCGGTGCCTATGATGCTGGATACTACGCTTATAGCTGGTATGTATGGCATCAAGACAACATATTCACATGAATGCTGACCTGGTTGAATAGCTCGCAGTCGTTCGCCGATGACATCTTTATGGAGCTGTTTGCAAAGGACCCTCACAATCGAGATGCTTGGAGGAAATACAGACGGGGGATGCTAGAACCTGGTGGAAGTATGGACGAAATGGAAATGCTGGAGGGGCTTCTTGGGCGTCCGACCAGCCCATGTGCTTCAGCACAAAGTTTATAGACAGACTTATGCACAAGAAGCCTGCAGTACAATTGGTCGTCAGGCGAAGACAGTCAAGCCAACTCAAGAAGGCACATATTGGTCGGCGCAGTTGAGGAGGACGCTCTGGGCGCCTCCGGTTAGGACGAGGCCGCCATCACGATAAGCAGACTTAAAACATTTGTTGTTCTTCGTCCGCGAGGGAACGAACCAGGTGACTGCGGCACCTGTACATCCCTTCTCCGACCAATACTTGAGAATGCAATTTTGGTCAGCCCTGTCGTTGTACCTGTATTTAGTCACGCTCAAATTAGCTCGCTGCTTCTTGCGATGGGGAAATCATGCACACTAACACCTGCGCACTCTTTGCTGAGTTGGGAAGAGTATAGCATTCGCCAGGGTTGATGAAGTCTAAACATTTCTTGTCAGAACGAGAGATTAGGTAGACTTTAGCGTTGACTTACGTCCTTCGTCAATTATGTTGTTGCAGTCAGCGCCGTTGAAATGACTGACGACGACATATGTAGGGGCGCGCTTGGCAAGTGTGCCCTCCGCTTCCAGAGAAGAGGCGCTACAGAGCACCGCAGCAAGCGCTGCAAGAATAGAAAACCTCAACATCTATATACTGTGTTAGATGCTCTACTTTGGCGAGAATGTATTGGCTACATTCAGCGCTCACTATTCTAGAACTGGCGTTGGTAGAGGCTATGGTTGATTCGTACCCGTATATCTAAAGAGTTGACTGCGAAACTGTTGCCTTGTTTGAGGAGCTGCATGTTCATCTCCATCGTGGGCTTGATGGTTTTTATAAGCAGGAATTAGACCCATTTGCTGGTGTTGCGATTCCCTGCTCCTTCTCTTCTCAGCCGCTGCGACCGAACTTTTTCCCATTCTAGAAATGAGACTGCGAGAGCGAGGCATTCAAGATGCATTATTCATGTTGTTCTTACTAGTAAGACCACTAGCGTGGTGGCCATGCTGTGGCTTATCCCATTTTCATGATGTTACAACCACTCTATTCGCTCCGACACGGTCCACCATATGGAGGTACCTTGTCAATTATCGGAAAGAACGAACGACTGTTAGTAAACTCGTTGGTTCAAGACATAATACGTTGCTAGGTATTTGCTAGGCAAGGTGATTACTCTTCGGGGTAGCACTTGCTCCTGCGGCATTTAGCCCAGCTGGGTGCTTTCGCTAACACCCAAATCGGTCACAGTGCTTACCCATCCACACCAGGATCTCTACGGGTAGGTTCTCAGCTGTGCTGAAGGGGACTGCCACACGTGTGAACCGGAATATTTGTGGGCTCACACCATTTTGCCAGGCCAACTCGATACCTTCCAGTACTTTAAACTAACCACCGCGTTCTTGTACGCGGAAGGTGAAGTTGCAAGTTGGATCGAATTAGTGACGAAACTAAGGTATGTGACGGAACTAACTGTGGGAAGCCGCTCCTATTCTCTCCGAGGGGGATATTCTCTTTCCTAGGCATCGCGGGTCACCCTTAATGTAGCTACCTGAGCACTCTCCTAGTTCAGAATTCAGCCCGGCCGTTTTCAAGACCTTTTTTTGGGGCCAGAGAGCTACTTGAGAAGTTACAGAGGAGCTACCTCGAGCACTTGCATCCCTCGGGAACCCAGAATTCATTCACGAGGCTGCATTTATTAAATCCAAGTTGCGCCTTAAATCTGAAGGGTGTGCAGGTCTATCCGTTGATGTATTCGTAACTAGAAAAATAGCCACAACGATTTCACCCAGAGGCTACTCCCGTCTTGGCAACAAATCACTACATAAATTCGTAGAGGAGCCATGCGTGTTCGCCTATTTGGTGGAACGCTACCCTACGTCCGACTGCAGGGCAGCGGTATATTACTTCATGCCGTCACTGGCTTCACCGTTCCAGTAGAACAGGCAGACGGCGTATATGGGGTTCATTACGACGAGTCGGGTCAAAAAGTACATACATGGCTTCGCGGGCCAGTGAACGTGAGAGAGACTTCCGACGCCGCTACTAATCGTGACACCCTGCACCTTGCCACCAGACAGTCGGACAGCATCAATTGTTGGGGATACGGCCTGGCCCATGCTGACACTCATAACGCCGTCGAAGCGCTGAAACGCCAATGTGACCCCGCCGGCGCAATCAACTCTGGTCGTGACATCTACTCTTTCGCCAGGAGCACGGTCGCCTGCCAATGCAACTTCGGCAACTCAGCTGTCGTTTGCACTCGTAATGAACAAGGTGAGGCTTATGACAAAATCGCCGGCGTCCGGGTTGCTTTTGCACAGGCTGGCGGACTTACCAGTCGTCAACAGTCTGGTATTCGATAGTCTACGAAGATAGAAACGCCAAGTTCTGCGGTCGGGGTCCTTGATCTAGCTATATCAAAGAGTTTGAGACTTCCAGGAGCTTACGGTATTTGGCCTGGCTAATGAAAAGCAAAATAGTGTGTGCTAGACAGAGGATTTTTTTTTTCTACCTGCGAGGGTTACCTCATTTAACTCATTTGCCTTGCGCTCTGCAACGGGTAGCTGTTCTAGACCCGACAAGAAGGGAGACTCTATCTTTACTATACAAACCTGACTGAATTTCCTCGGCTTTCTCTTCCTTACCTTCCGTGGTGAGGCCGGACAATTACCTAGAGGTAGTTACATCGCAGTATTTACAGACCCTTAGCTACTGAAAAAAAGAAAAAAAAAAGAAAAAAAAAAGAAATCGTGGGGAGATGCTGCTTCTTATCCGTCATCTCCCGCCCTCTCGAGCCCCCCCCCCCCCCCCCCCCCCCCCCCCCCTGCGCCATGTGATCATCTCTCACCGTGGTCGAATCTGCAAGCCCTTGCCCTAGAGCTCCTGGGATTGCTATGAAGCAAATCGCCATCCCCAAACCCCACAGGTTGCGTAGCGATCGGCTAGTATGCGACGGGGGGTGCGGGGAACCTGGCTCTGGGTGCTAGTATGGCTCCTGCAACTAGGTCAGTCCGAACCAGGCTATACCGGATGAAGTGAAGCGGCATTCGACAACACCCAATAGAAGGACGAGTAGCCCGTAGTACTATTCGTTCCCTTTTGGGAAATCAACGAGCCGCGATCACGCATGGCTTTTAGCTGATGCATTTAGTCGAGATAAATAATCCTAGCAGGAGCACATAGCGTGGGTTGTCCTCCGTTTCTTGTTTCCTGTACTCTCATCACCAAAACCCCTCTTGTTCAGCTAGCTCAGCTTACCGCCACAATGACCCTGTCTAACCTCAATACTCCGGTGCCTGGCCTACCCTACTTCACACCGCAGCACCTGCACTCTCCCGGCACCCCAAAGAAACTCTCTTCGGCAACACCCACCCTGTTCACGCCCCTCCGAATTCGCAATGCCACTCTTCGGAATCGTATCGTCGTCTCACCTATGTGCCAGTACTCCACTGCCGTATCCGGTCCCGATATTGGGGCCCTGACGGACTGGCATGTTGCGACACTTGGGCATTATGCTATCAAAGGGGCGGGTCTGGTGTTCGTGGAAGCGACAAGCGTGCAGCCTAATGGGAGGATCTCACCAAATTGTCCCGGCCTGTGGGATGATGCACAGGTCATTGGCTTGAAGCGAGTTGCCGACTTTGTCAAGTCCCAAGGTGCTCTCGTAGGTGTGCAGCTAGCGCACGCCGGACGCAAGAGCAGTACCGCTGCGCCCTGGATGTCGACGGTTCTTGGCAGAAAATCCAAACGCGCAGACAAAGACATTGGTGGCTGGCCTGACGACGTGAAAGGCCCTTCTGGCGGAGAAAGTCAAACTTGGGATGGGTTTTTCGATCTCGAACAGAGCAGATTTTGGACTCCTAAGGCTCTGACTATCGATGAGATTAGGGAGGTGGTGCAGGATTTTGCAAAGGCAGCGGTGCGGAGCGTGAGGGCAGGAGTGGATGTGATTGAGATCCATGCTGCTCACGGCTATCTTCTACACCAATTCTTGTCGCCAATTTCTAACCGAAGAACCGATGAATACGGAGGGAGTTTCGAAAACAGGACGAGACTTCTATTTGAAGTGATAAAGGCAGTGCGGAGCTCGGTTCCGGAAACTATCCCTATCTTCCTCCGGATGTCGTCAACCGAGTTCTTGGAAGATACCAATTTGGACAAAGAGATGGGATCGTGGGACATTGAGGCGACGATCGAGGTGGCCAAAAGGCTCCCCGCTTTAGGCATCGACCTGCTGGACATTAGCAGTGGAGGCAACCATCCTAAGCAACGCATCGATGGAGTAAACACCAAGGACTGCCATGTCAAGATTGCTGACCGGATCAGAAGGGATATCAAGGCCAATAACCTCAATCTTCTCATAGGCGTCGTTGGCCTCATCACAGAAGCAGAGCAGGCGAGAGACATTGTCGAAGGCGCCGCCGCTTCGTCCGAGAACCATATTGTGAAGGAGACCGACGCAGCTAAAGAAGGAACTAATTCCAAGGACGGGAATAAGTCTGTTGCTGACATTATTATGGTCGGTAGACAGTTCCTAAGAGAGCCAGAGTGGGTGTTAAGGGTTGCGGAGAAGCTAGGGGTGGATGTCTGGTGGCCGAACCAGTTCACGAGGATCCCCCAACAATTTTGAGAACCCCGTTGGAAGGCGTAACCTAACAGAGGCTGAGCCGCACCGCTATCTTGAGCTAGGAAATAGGTTAGGGAAGTAGAAGATCCGTCCATCAGTCTGCTCTTAGCTACAATGCATGATTACCGAATCTCCCATGACTGTTGTAATCATCAGCCGTTTCATCGGAGCTGCGCGATCGATGATACTCCGCAGCGCGCAGCGAACCTTCTTTTTACTTGCTCTCTATTGCGGTTGCTCGGCTCGAGTGACATTATATGTCAACGCAGATCAGTTATAGCTATTACTGGTTTGTCACTGTGCTTAGAGCCACCGGATATGATGTCTACTGTGTAGATTGTCGGTTTTATTATCTTTCCTTTCTATAAAAAGTGTACGGAACCCTAGTCTTGGGGCTTGCAAAGATATATCACTTTGTTTTGTTTTATTTACAGACTTCTTTACTTTGCTCTCTAGTGGGTCAAAGTACTGAACGGGTGGGGGAAATCGAAACTAATGACTGATGAATTATAATTCAGTGTGTCGGATTGCGGGTGTTCCCTAGGAAGAAGAATGAATAGGCACGTCTACCTAGATAGCCAATTCCTGATACGTCATATTTCCCTGATTGGACCCTTGAAGTTATGTCTAGCTCGGACAATATACCAAAGTACGGCAAAAATAACTACCACTCCGAACACAAGAGCACTCCAGTTAAAATTGGTGGGTGTTATCGGTGTTTCTTCGGGCTAAAATGACCAGAACATGATAAAGGAAATATAGGCACATGCTATTGTGTTGTTGATGGTGCCCAGGGGCTCTGGCATCCTCCAAGGCCCCCAAATCAAAAGGGCATCCGGTTGTGCTTTAACACTTGGAGGGCGAATCGCGCCTGTGCAGCGGCGCCACAGCAGAAAGACACATACTATCAGGTAGGACGCATATAATGCCGACACGGTGATGCTCACGAGGTTCCGGAGCGCGACCGAGGATCCAAGCCCCACCAGGGTGAGGAGCATGGTAATACTCAAGGTTGTAATCACGGCCGGAACGGGGAGCATGTTTTTGGTGAGCTGCATGTCGCGTAATTAGCAACGCTGAGCAGGAGTAACGAACGACAAGCTTTGGTAGTGGCAACGTACCTTGGCTAGCTGTCTATTAAACGGAAGTCCTTTATCCCGGGCAAAGGACCAGAGGATACGGGAGGCTGAGGCATATATGCCTGCGCTGCTACATATGATGTTGACGAGGATGACGCTGACCATGGCCACAACCACAGGGATCGACTTGACCGAGTTGCGGAAAACCTCCAGGAATGGATAAAACATTGTCGTTCGTGCGGCGAGCGCAGCCTCGATGTCCGAGAGACAAAATATGACGCCAATGATCAGGGAGAATGCAAGTGTGCTGTTGATTAGAACGGAGTAGATCATGGTGCGCGGTACTACAACTGCGGCGTCCCTGATTTCCTCGGACATGTGCACGGCGACGTCGGCCCCCAAAAGCCCCAGTGTGATAGAGGGAGCACCTACGAAAAAGGAGAGTGCCTGCGTAGACCACCCACCCAAATTTAGGAAGGTAGTGAAGACCTCTTCTGCGTCGTTGTGCGGCGCAAGATATACCATCGGGATAAGTATACAAAAGAAGCCAGCTAGGTGAAGGACCAGGACAGGGCCCTCAAACCTAGCAAGGAAACGTGTCGTCACTGAGTTGATGGCGACGGCAAACGACGTCGCCCCCCAACTGAGTGACACAGTCTGGTAGGCGAGGGGCTTGTCACTGGGATGGACCAACACGATCATGCATTGAAGGAGCGTGGCAAATGAGTAGGCGGTATCCACGGCGGCGCCCTGCCACGCGAGGGTAGGGAGCCACGCAGTTAAGTAGGAGAGAAAGTGGCTCCATGATTTCGGCGCAAGGAGGGCGACCCAGTGAGCTGGCATACGTATAGGCGAGTGGTCAAAACGCCACCAAGGGAAAATGGAGGGAGCCTACATTGGCCGCCGGCTGTTGGTGCAATGGACGATAATTCGGCCAGTCAGGTAGATAGTCATAGTCCCCAGATTGGGCAGATTGGTCTACCGACAAAAAGGACAGCCGGGTAGGGGGTTGACGTAACAGCGCGATGTACTTTTGTTGCGTTGGTTTATGTGGACAGCGCCGAACAGCTCTGTATTCCAAGTTACAACCTTTACCAATAACTAATCTTGATTTACATTGCCTGTAGGCTTGTTGCCTGCAGATGGGCACAGGTGACGGCTGCACTTCGATCACAGATCGTCACCCACTCACGAAGCGACATTTGGCCCAGAAGTGAATGATGGTGCGAGATCAGCTTTCCCACGCCGAATGCAAGGCCGCGGTAGGTACTTGCCACCTTCCTCCGCCACATCTGCGCGCTGTGCCGTAACAAAGACACCCAAAGGGCTTTTACGTCACCGCACTTCAGCTTTGTAATGTCCGCGCAGGAGAGACCGCGGAAGCTGAACGCTCGTCCTCGGGAGCCAATTCCCAGTATATTAATACATCGGAGTTCTATTATAATAAGCATGCCGATAAGTCCTCTTTGTAGAAGAGAAATTGGGTGCCATTCAGTGTAGATAAAATCTCTGCTTCGAATGGGGAGGCCGTTGGCCTGCATGACGATAAGAGAGTGGCGATGTGCGCAGGTTTCCACCCCGGGTCTTGCGGGGAAGTTGCCGTCAGCTAGACAAAGGGAAGAGCCGAAGCCATAGAGGCTCGCACAGCAGGGTTCTTCGTGGAAAAGGATGCATCCCTCGGCGATCTTGTCCCTGGTGCCCCAGCAAATAAGGACAGCTTCCGGGTAAATCGAGATTGCAGAGCTACGGAGTACGATGTACAGTACTATACTGCAAGCCCCCAAAGCCTCGTAAGCCATACCCAACCGTCCTAGCGAGATAGCCTCACCCCGGGGGTGCAAAGGATCATGCTGTGCCTCAACAAATCTGCAAGTGTAGATGTTGGTCAGCGTCCTTCAGCGACTTGGGATTGTGAAGATAATCCGGAAAAGATTAGCATCAAGGCCGATCCCCTTTCCGCTGACGGGCTGGCCTTTTTGCTTCAATATCCCCCCTGGCCCTTGCTTTAATCGCAACCCGACGTTATCTTGAATCCAAATGGCTATTATCCCCATGGCATCATTTACTGTAGTAGAAGGCGAAGTTGCCTTCGAGGCCCCCAACGCAGGCAAGCCGTGCAAGACATGGTACAAGATCGTGGGCAGTCTCGATTCCGAAGCCACGCCCGTCGTCGCGTTGCACGGCGGTCCTGGGGCAGGAAGCGCATACCTGTCACCCTATATTGACCTCTACACGCTCCATAACGTTCCAGTCATCCTATACGACCAGATCGGCTGCGGGAAGTCGACTCGCCTGCCGGAGAAGGCTGGCGATGCCACGTTCTGGACCTTCGATTTGTTCTGCGAGGAGCTGGAAAATCTCGTGCGCCACCTCAATCTTCACGATAAGGGGTTCTCCATCGTGGGACCAAGCTGGGGCGGTATGCTTGGAGCTGCGTACGCCTGTACACAACCCCGCGGATTGAAGCAGTTGGTGATATCGAATGCACCGGCCAGCGTGCCCTTAGCCGTGAAAGGTATCAATCAACTGTTGTCCGAACTACCGCCAGATGTGTACAAGACCATCCTAGACTGTCATGAGAAAGGAGATTACGACAGTCCCGAGTACAAGACTGCGTGCGCAGTGTTTATGCGCCGCCATCTTTGTTTGATAGATCCAATGCCTAAGGAACTAGCAGACGCGCTAAAAAGTCTCGGTCAGGACAGGACCGCTTTTCACACCATGTAAGTGTCTTCAAAAAGAACGCTAGGTTGCCTCGTTGTCCATCTAGCCAACGTTCACAGTCACGGCCCGTCTGAGTTTAAAGTCACCGGCTCGTATAAAGACTGGGAAGGATGGAGGGAGGCCCACAAGATACAGGCAGAAACGTTGTTGATCGATGGCAAATATGGACAAATTGTCCCTATGGCTGTCGAGCCGTGGTTCTTAGCGATTCCTAAGATCAAGTGGGTTACTATGCAGAATTCTAGCCACATGCCGCAGTATGAGGAGAAGGGGCCATACATAGAGGTGATTGCTCATTTTTTGAAAGTTAGTTTTCCATGATAAATAAAATTCTGAATCTCCAAGTACGTGATAATACGCAAGATCAGTGCAGCAATAAGCTTTATCGCCATATGTTCAGACATACTCAGCTGGCACACTTGACTCTCACATATCTTCTGTTCCTTAAAAATTTTGCCACTTATACACAACACTGTTTTCAAGGAAACTAAACATTTCCCAGCCAATATAAATCTTACTAAGCCCTAGCTATTATTCTTACTGGGTTTTGGGTTTTTTTTCTTTTACAGAACGACACACGGTTCATATAACTATGGATTTAAAGGTTAGACTAAGTTTTCTTACGGGCCGAATTATAAGTTAAAAGGCTTAATTGTGATTCTCGCACGACGATAGATTTAATTAGTATTAAAAAATAAAATCTACTAGAGTAAACGTAATAAGACAGTAAGGTTTAGTTCAAGGTTCTAGGCGCGTATATAAGCAGTGGTAAAGTAATTTGTATCGTTAATCTTATTACCTTTATACTATTAAAAGTAGTTTTAAAGTAGTATTAAGTGTACAACTGGGCCACTCTGCGCTTATGGGCTACAGTGGTCCAGGCTTGGTCAATTGGCTGTGCCTATCATCAGCCCAAAGGGCTTTCGGAAATGAGAGGGACTTCTAGCGAACCACAACTGAATACTCAGAAGCATCGGGGCAGGCCAATCATACGGAGCATGCTAAAAAGAACCCTTAGATCTCCCGGGTGCCGAGAATCATCCCTCGGTTGTTTGGACTTTGACGGTTTCCTTGCACATGGAGCTATAGCAGACCAACTAAAACTGCGGTCCGCCGTTGAAACTTCCAACGTCAAGTCCGCAAGGAGATTAGATTGTCCGTGCGCCTGACGGTTGCAAACCTTGTTAAGCTGAACTAGACGAGAGAGGCTGAAGCTAATATTTCGGCACTCTGAGGCTGAACGGCCGAAGGCGTACATGCATTGCCGAAGTAGTGCCCTTAGATCAGACAAATGAGGCTGAGATCTGCTTCAAGACCCCCGGTCCATCTAGAGAAGCCTCTTCTAGAACTACGTTGCGGGCATTGACTGGCGCTCTTGATTGGGCCATTCTATCCGCCCAACGGCGTCTCGTGTTTGAGTCAAGGCTACGCTGTTCAAGATCAAAAGCTAGGAGTGCATTGCCTCGCAACAATAGTGGATCGAGCAGCAAGCTGTGCGATTGGCATCAAGGGGCCTTCTCGGCATTCCAACCTGCCTCAAGATTAAACCGAAGCCACGAATTCTAGGTGGCTAGGATCCATTCGCGGCGATACCATCGGCTCGGCTTCTTTTGATGACCCGACGACGATGTGACTTTGGGTTCAATACCTCTCGCACTCCATTCCTTTTTATGTTGAAATGACATTGATGTTCTCTGGGAAGGTCTATATAAGGAGCTGGTCAAGTCTACAACCATAACATCCCGACCAAACAACTACATTATCTCAACTGTTTCCTGCTCACTCGCTTTTAACTGCCACTCCCTAGTTCCTCTCTTTACAATCACCAGCTCAAATTTGAATATCTACTATCTTCTCCCCTCAAGTCCGGCATCGTACGTATAGGCCCTTTGATATTCCTCACGTGGCCCAGCTAATCAAATCCTGCCTAGATGTTCTCTTCCAAGGCTATTGCATTCTGTGTGGCGACCTACTTCTTCGCCCAGGGACAAGCGATTGCGATCGGGGAGCGAACTCCCGAAGGGCTTCAGGTGCGGCAAATTGAAACTTTCGGCAACGGCACTCTCACCTGGTACGATGGCACCGACCTCGATGATGGGTCTGTGGCAGCCCGCGACACCGGCTGTGGCGCCAACGCCATCAAGTGCGCCAACAATCATGTCTATGACGGCAACTTGTGCCAGCAACTCTTTTCTGCTCTGAACACGAACAACTACATCAGCGCCTCGCCCCGTGCCGTATGCTATGGCCAGGGAGACGATGCCTGCTGCATCAGCTGGTCCAAGTACACCGCTCTCTCCCTTCAGGCGAAGAACCTACTGCCTAGCGCGCAGCGAACTCTGAGCATGTGTGGCAGCATGGGAGGCGTCTCTGGCCAGGAATGGAATGTGCTACTCAGCGGCACTTGTGTCTCCCAGTGCCTGTCCAACCGCGCTACCGGCTGCAACTAAGCTCAATGTCAATGTCACCAGCCTGATAGACTCTGTCGATTAACCAAGAGTTCGGGACTCAAATTAAGTACTGTGAAGGAGTGGCAGTTAGAACGTATGATAGACAAAGGATCCATTTGATTATTTATCTTCTCGCCAAGGTAGCATTTGTTGCCGAGGCCACATTTTATCCAGTTTAGCTCAAATACAAGCAAATCCGCACGTTTTTCTATTACTGAGATATTGGATATGTCGCTTTAGGATAAATATTCAATTTCTGCTTAACCAAACTCTGGGACGCTGTTGTGGGTGTCACGAAACACCGATACATTCAACCCCATGGCAGCATCGCCTTCAGGTAGTCAATCGGCGATCGGGGTGTCGAAACTTAGGCGTCACGGGGCTCAAGCTCCGTGACTGTCGAGGGTGCGCCCCAGTCTGCAGCGAAATGAGCAATTAGAGGCTGTCGTTCAGTAGTAGATTTGTCAAGGGGCTTACCTCTGTCGGCAAACACGATCTTCAAGAGCTCGTCGGCAACATCATCGGCCTCCGTGGTGGGGATGAAATAGAACCAACCCTGCTCAGCAGAGTAACCGAGATAAAAGTCCAAGTTCCACTGGTCGTAGATCTTGACGTTACCCTCCGGAACAGCAGCGGTAGCAGGACTAGCTAGTCCAACGAGGTCGTACGGGCCGCCGGTAGGTCCCACCAAGGCTAGGCCGTAGTCACGTCCGGTGCTGTCTCGGAGCTCGCCGTTGACAAGATCGAAGCTAACCGATGTACCATCAAAAGCACCGATCAAGTCACCAGCAATCGCACTGGGCGGCCCAACGGTTACGTTGCGGCCATCAACACCCTTGTGGTCGCTAACATCAGAGTCAGATTCAAGCCCCTGGGCAGCCAGTGACCATGCCGGGGCTTGGAATGCATGAAGCCATGGCCCAGAAAACGTCTCTTTAACTCACGTGGTGAGGACGAATCGGGTACTAGCCGAGGCGGTAGCCGCGATAGTGGCTAGGGTGAAAGCGTTGGAAAACTTCATGTTTGATGATAGTAGGTAGCTGGTATGCGAAACTCTAGAGTATCTGTCCGGTGAAGAACTTCTTCATGTACGGAAACGCGGTCAGGACACCGCCGTTAATATACATACTAAGAAATTGCTGCGCCAGGGTCTCCGAAGAACCAGGAATGTTGCCACCAGGATGGCTGGAACCAACCGCTAACTAAGCTGCGTAACGACTGCGAGGACGGAGGTTCCTCTCCGTTAAACCAAGAGCTCAGCACGCCCCGCGCTTGGCAGTCTGAATGTCGGCTAGAGGGTCGGTCAAACTCATACCTCCGGATTTAGTACTACTATGGTAGCAAAATGCCAAGATATACAACTGCTAAGGATGCAATCCCTGGAGTGTTAGGCTAGCGGCTTGGTATAAGCGCTTTAGCGCGGGAGGATCGTATGCAAGCCCGTCTGTTCCTTCTCTACGACCCTATTGCCTTTTAGACTGAACTGGTCTCTAACAAAAGCCGGGAGCCTAAATACTCTACGACGAAACATGAAGGGCCTCGTCGCAAGGCCGCGTCTAGAACTTCTCTTCGCTTGAGAGATACCTGAATTGCGCGGTTACATCGTCCGGATCTAAGTTGTTTAGACTTGCGGGAATCCAAAGTTTGAGATCTTACTCAGCATTCATCAACTCTGTGTTGGCATTGCCTTCCCTATTAGGTGCCATAAACCGACTAGGCTGACTTTTGCTGGGCTAGGTTTCGGATAGAAAACTGTCTTGAAGCTACCAGCATAGCGGATTCCCCATGGTTGTGGTTTCTATGCTTCTAATCTATATTAATGTGGATGATACGACCTAGAGTTTGAGTGATTGGTGATTTCTTTGAGATTCACAAACAAAGTCCTTGTCGCCCCTAGGACGGACCCATGCGCTACTGTAAAGTCCTTGACTTCGCCAGGGACTTTTGCTGTGTAGAGAGCTATTGGGCTCTGGTCTGTGCACGTGTTGCGGCGCATTAGGCGCATCGCCGTAAAGAGTTTTAGTCGTATTCTGTCTGGGCTTAAAGCCGATGCGCCTAACTGCCCACGCCGGGATTTAGCCCCAGCTACACCTAACCATTCTGCTCTGAATTGCCAACGGCTCTTCGGCATCGGCGCCAGATATGGCGCAATGAACAAACAAAAAGAAAGACTCAGTCTTCTTTGCCGACGAGCGCTGCTGGGGAAAGTCCGCAAAGGTGGGAATGGGCCGGGCGCCTAGACCCGGGGTAGTATCGCAACCGAAAGTAGCTGCAGCGTGAGTTGTTGGCTTGGGCCTATTTGCCCTACTTATGGCGATGTGCCAACATCCTCTCTTAATTTAACGAAATCTAAGCCTCGCATTAGGAGATGCACGTCTCCATTGATGGTCGCCGGGTAATCTTGAAGCATATCTGGACAAAAGCTATTGCCAAGAAACAATTCGACTCATTGTGCACCTTTCGGTCATCTGTTCGGCGATTCATGAACAGTGTAACAGATCACGGCACTGTGGTCTGACACGGCAGTTGGGTTGGCACAAACACCAATTGTTTATTATGAAGAGGCAATACTGGTTAGAATGGCTAGGTACCCAAGACACTTAGCCTGACAAGATCTGCCCAAGGGGCTCAAGCGGTGGGCCAGAATAACACACCCGGAGACAAGTACAGGCTCCACTGCTCCTCTGATATACAGCCATCGTGCACAAGTCGGGAAGTAACCATTTCGGGAGATCCTTAGAGTAGAAGGTAGTTGTTATTTCTCTCGCTCCTTGGAGGAGTACTTGACAGAGTAATGGACTGTCTTGTGGATACCAGGATGACTTTCAAGATCCCCCGACCGGCCTACAGCAATAGTGTTCTCCACGCCTTCGTGAGTGTCATAGACTTGAGTTTGAGAAAGAATATAGTCCTCGCTACCTTGGTCGCGCTGGCGAATGGACTCGAGGGCGATGGACCCCTTTGTATCAGTATGCCGCCACGCCGAGTGCTCGTTGTCGGGGTAACCACTAGAGATGAGATAGCCTTTGGGTCTGGTTGCATGCTTGCCAGTTGAGAACGAGGCTGACGCTTCCGACTTGTTCGCTCCCGATGCGCTGGAGAAGAGCCGAGGGAAAACGCGCACGATGAACACGCGCATCATGGGGAGGCAGGCACATACGATGGCCACATTCATCTCAATCATCGACCACATTGTGGAGGCGATGTCGAAGGTCACGTCGGGAGTCGTGGCGGTGATGTTGAGTGTTCCAACACGCATGCATGAGGTGAATACGACGAAAATTCCCAGGGTGAAGATGAAGGCTAGGGCCACCTTTTGTGTAATGGGCACCTGCAGAGCCCAAACCATCGGCAAGGGCAGAAGGAGGATGATGATGTCGGTCGAGATGGAAAAGCCGGCATTTGCGTACCAATTCTTGGTGTTGTCGATGCAGTGGCCTGGTATACTCTTGTCGTATGCCCGCTGGAGTGGTGTGCATTGGAATACGGACACGAAAGATGCGACAATGCAATACACGGTTACCGTGGTGATCAAACTCCAGCATGTCAACTTAAGCCACCGGATGTTGTTGAAGATTCGAAGATATAGGAGAAGGATGGAGCATTTGGTCGCGCTGATGGACCACTCTGTCCGTGCCTCAGTGTTAGTAATCTCCTAGAATGAGGTGTTTATGTGGCTGCCCGGGCCTATCTTGGGGGCAGGAGCTCAAATACTCTAGATGTTCGATGAAAATGTCAAGAAGGAACACGGGAACACAGACTATAAGTCGTTTGGCAGATGAAGAACCACTAATCCTGGCGTTAGAGAGTGTGTCTTCTAACAAACAACAGCTAGCGTCATACCATGTAAGCATGTACTCTATTGTACGCGGTCAAGTTGTTCCAGTGCCGACCATAGCCATACAGGCACGAAACGATCATGATACCGCCGGATCCAAGCGATGTCACCTAGTTTATCATCAGTTTCTTTCTGGTCACTGAGATAGCAAAGGAAAGCCGGGGTATTTCCCTTACCAGAGACCCAATGATACAGTAATCATCGGCCCCGAGTCTGCCTCCGTTGAGAAGCCGGAGCCATACCCTTAGACCGACAATCACGGGACAAATAACACCAAACACGGCGACGGGAACGTATATCATGTATGACACATCTTCGCCTGGTATATTTGTTTCGGGGGCTGACATATCGGCGGTTAAGCAGAAGCGACCGCAATGGACCTTATTGGGAGCGTGTTAAGTGGGAACCGAGTTAACGGTGGCAAAGGGAATCATCAAGTCAACGTGATGCAACGCTTCGAAATTGAATGCATATATGAGGAGCGACAGAGGGGCGCGAGGGCATCGGCAAGGTCATTGACAAGAGGGATGAAGGTATTGATTGAGTGATGAATCGACAGGGACCCAGGGTAGCTTTATTGCTGATGAATCATCTCACAACCACGAGATGATTCACAACTTCATCCCATTGTACGGGCAGGTAGTCTCACAAGTTTCAGGGCCATCCACTACAGCAGAGCCAAGCGCAAGCTGCGCGGTGAGTGCATCCGTCTCAGCCACGGACAGTCTCTCCGACCGCACGAAAGGAAGGTAAAAGGAAGGTAGTGTCGTGTGGCGGCCTGGATTCGTCGCAGCCTAGGGTCGTCATAAAGAGCACCATGCATTCCATACGTTCAATTTCCCGGTCAGGTATGCACACCTACCATACCATCTTCGCGCACAGCAAAGGCGCATCGGAATCCTCCGATGCAGCTCGCAGGGACTGGGCCAGGGCTGACGCCGACTCCTGTCCCGCCCCGGCGCAGTCACTCCTCGGCACGCTCTCCGTGAGTTGCTTCCGAACCAGTAAAGATCGAGCAGGTTGCTGGCGAGCTACCAACAGGAATTTTCATTCATTGCCTTTGTGTAGAGATCCATGTCGACGCATCTGGTATCAAGGGCTATATTACGTCGGGCCGGTAGGACCATTTTACCGTGGGATAAAACTTCTAGCAGCAGCGCCAAAGATTGGACTCGGAGGAACCGCTGTGTATCTTCGCGACGCGCCGAATCCTCTTCCCTGGCTACATCCATCTCAGGATTGACTCCCACCACACCTGTCCTGTTTCAAAACCAGGTGGTGTCAGTGTCCTGCATCAACACGGGAGGAAATTCAATCTTCAACGTCACATCACATCCATAGGGCATCTTATATAGCGGAACGAAAGTTTAGTTTCCTTTGGCCATCATTTTCACGTTAAATCATCGCCACGTTCGCGCGTAAGGCTGCGCAGTGCATGGGCATAGAACACATAGTCGGCCCCAACCGCCAGCATTCAGGTGTAACATCCGTTTCCCTGGTACCGCCTGACCGGCTGAAGCCCTCCGCTACGCCAAGCTGTGCTGTCACAAAATTTGGAATGCAGAATTGTGGCAGGGTCAACTTTATGCATCGGGATTAGCCTCAATCTCAGTTTATAGGAAGAGTTAAACGCCCAGCGTAGCCTGTGTTCCCCGGGGTATTTGTGCAATCAGCGAGCAGCCAACTCACAGTCGCATTAAATAAAATCATTACTATCTTACAGCTGTTGGCTGCCAGAGCCTGAAGAGCTCTCCGCGATGGCCCTTGGGGCCCCGCGTATACCTTGCCACCTTCCATCCATTGGACAAAATTCCCCTGCATGTGCTGGTTGCTGGGTTGCAACTCGCTCGGCAGATGGCTACTGTGCGCCGTGCCTCCAGGCTGCAGATCTCGGCTGCGGGCTGGATATTCCCCGAGTCGGTCAATGTCTCATTGGCACAGGCAAGACTCAGGAGAAGGTCAAATAATCTATAGCATCAAACCCTGCCGTCCAGTGTGCCCCATGATTGGCGTGGCGTGTTGCGGCGGCCAGAACGGCCTTATTCGAGACCGCATGCAGGGAACTATTTCGAACTCTGCAAGCCAAGCCAACCGCGTCTGAAGTATTGAGGTTGTAATAGTGGCTGCAGCACCGCCTAAGCAGGCGTCCTTTTGGTCCTCGACTATGCTTCCCTATCCCGCTATTTCGCAATTCTCTTCTCTTTTTCATCGCAGCCCTTCTTGAAACGCCGCCACCTTTTTGCTTCTGCACCCACGGTTCTTGTCTTCCGAGCGCATACGCCCCCTCGCGTGATCATTGGCCACGCCTCCAGATCGCCATCATGTCTAAGGAGGAGAACCATACAGCCGTTGTCGATGTCGAGAAGGAGGCTCGAGCGCGTTCGGCATCACCTGAGAGCATCGATCCAGCCGCTGAGCGGCGCTTGCTGTGGAAGCTGGACTACACTATCTACCCCGTCTTGTTCGTCGTCTTCATGATGTCGTTCCTGGATCGCATAAACATCAGTAATGCAAGGATCCAGGGACTGACCGGAGACCTCAACTTGGTGGGGAACCGCTTCAACATAGCCCTCTTCGTGAGTACCGCCTCAGGCGGTGCATGATGGTGTGGTGCTTACCTTGTTAGGTTTACTTCGTTCCGTATGTCCTGCTCGAAGTGCCGAGCAACATGCTCATCCGCAAGACGCGCCCTTCTTACTATTTGGGAGGGCTAATGTTTTGTTGGGGCATTGTCAACATGTGCATGGGCTTCGTTCAGACCTTCGAGGCTCTCGTTGCTCTTCGGTTCTTGCTCGGCATATTCGAGGCTGGTGTTTTCCCTGGCATGATCTATCTAACCTCGATGTACTACAAGCGCCACGAGTACCAGAAGCGTATGAGCACGCTATTTTGCTCGACACTCATCGGCGGGGCATTTGGCGGCCTGCTTGCCTATGCAATTGCCAATCTGGGCGGTCACTTGGGCTACGCCGCGTGGCGCTGGATCTTCATCATCGAGGGTGCCATCACTGCCTTCATCGCCTTGATCGCGGCCGCTCTCATCGTTGATTGGCCGGAGCGATGCCAGTACCTAACTGCCGAAGAGAAGGATCTGGTTCGGCGGCGGCTAGAGGCAGATGTGGGAGATGTCTGCAGGATGGATACCTTGAACAACTTTGCATACAAGCTGATCCTTACGGACTACAAGATCTGGCTCTCGTATGTAACCCTGCTCCACACTGCCAAGCTGTGATGCACTGACAACCACGGGACAGATCTCTGATCTACATGGGCGTTGGCACGACGGGCTATGCCATCACCTTCTTCATGCCGACAATCCTCTCCGAGCTGGGTTGGCAGGCCCAGGCCGCACAGTGGCATACCATTCCTTGCTATGTGGTAGCAGCCGCCGGTCTTCTGATTGCAGCATATCTCTCAGACCGCACGAAGCATCGATATGGGTTCATCATGACAGGCGTGGCTATCGCCAGCACCGGATACATCATGCTTCTGAACCAAGGTAGCCTAAGTCGGGACGCCAAGTACGCCGCTGTATTCTTGGTGACACTCGGTGGCTACATGGCAACACCGATCCCACTGGGGTGGCTGGCGAACAACACCTCTGGCCATTGGAAGCGAGCATTTGGCTCTGGCTTCCAGGTCATGATCGGCAATTGCGCCGGTTTGGTTGGCTCCAACATCTTCCTCACTAACGAAAGCCCGTCCTACCCCACCGGCTACGGTACGGCGTTTGGCATGCTGCTGATGGGAGCACTGGCTGCCACTATCCAGGAAGTCCTGTTGTGGCGTGACAATAAGCAGCGTGCTGCTGGAAAGCAGGACTGGAAGCTTAGGTTGCCCGAGGAGGAGATCAAAAATATGGGAGACTACCACCCCTCTTTCCGCTTCACCTTGTAGCTGCGTAACCAGCCGGCAAGCTTCCTCCAAGGCGCCGCTGTCGTGCCCCCCACAGGCACATTCTTCTTCCCTTGATAAAACTTGCGTTTCTTGAGCTGCATGCAACACAGGGAAAGCTGTACATAGTAACATTATCGGATTGAGAATACCCTTCTCTATGGAATATCTACATTCACCTTGTGCCATGTTCGAGTATAGGCAGTGAAGATCTCAAAGCACCGTGAGCAACGCATGGCAATTTGAGTTACCTAAGTAATCATCTTAGCCATTCGCCCTAGCAGACCCCCATCCCAAAATACACTTTCATCAATGCGATACCTTGCCGAGAGACTCCCCAAGCTCCTTGCCATTAATTATCACTGGCTTGGCATCCATAGCCACGTAGAACACCCTCGCAACCTGTGTCTCGCTCGGATTGCGCCAACAGTGGTTCGTTCCACGCTGGACAGCAACATCACCGCGTTTGAGTAACCGCTTCTCTCCACCCTCGAGCTCAAGCTCTATCTCTCCTTCAATAACGACGCCAAAGTCGATAGATACGGTGCGGTGCCACAGCGGCTCGGCGCCAGGGAAGTAGTCGACGTAGCGGACGAGGGCGCCGCCGGGGATCATGAATGACTCCGGGCGCTTCACCAGGTGCTCTTTGTACTTATCAAGGTCGGTATCGGCGTTCAGGGGCGCGGGGAAGCTGGGAAGGGTGTACCCCAAGTACATATCGCCCCCAAGTGGCGTACGATCCCATTTGATCTCTTCCTCAATGCCTGTTTCGAAGGTTGGTTTACCGGAAGCATCGTGCGTCGTGATAACACGGTGCACAACGGGAAGGTTCTTCTCGTATGGAGTAGAGAGGTTCTCGGATGCCATTCTGTAGTTGACTTGGTAATATGTAGCCCGTGACAGCGACAGGATAGCGATAGGGCGTGACGTTATATACCTGAGCGAAGTAAGCAGTAAGCACTGTATATAGACGAGGTTGTCTCTTTCCCCAAAGAACACCGTGATTGTTAATCCCGATGCGCAAATAGGTTGGTATTGCCCCGTCGGCCAAACAAAGCAATCCACTTTGAGCCGCCGCCGGAGCAGCACTGCGGCGCCCGGCCGGCGAAATGTTTACTAAAAAGTGGGTCGTCTGGGGGCTCGGCCGCCGGCCGCCGAGAATGTCGGAGTAATTATGCTGCCAGGAGATTGTAGCGCAGGACCTCGGAGGCCAGGAGTTCCAGTCAATCTCCGTTCGAAAATAGCCGCCAGAGAGATCCCGGCTTTGTGTTGATCTCGGCGGTAGTCTGCAACATTAATAATGGCATTTATCGGGCGTACAAAAGGCGGCGCAAAGATTGTCATCTTGTCTGCCTCTTCCCAGAATGCCAACTCGTTTCGACTGACATCTAATTTTATTCTCGTCGTTGAATTCTCTCTTTCTAAGGTACTGAGTACCCCTAAACTCGTGTCTGGGTAACGCCCCTCTCAGCGAAGGCCTAGAGCAATGTCAAAGCAACAGACAACCTCCACTAACAAGGCCTCCGACGACCACCAGACATCAGCTTCGGAACAAGAACCTGATCCAGATTTGATAACGTGGTATGGCCCTGATGATAAGGATAATCCGCAGAACTGGTCACTGGCACGCAAATTCTTAATCACAGGCATCTGGGTCTACGGGAATCTGGTGACGTGCATTGCCAGCAGCATATTCAGCAGTGGTGGTGGCTTAATTGCTAGCGAGTTCCAAGTTAGTCCCACTGTGGTAGCACTGGGTATGAGCTTGTTCTTGCTAGTAAGTATTTTGGACCAACCGCTAAAAACGCATGCTCTCCATGGCAAAGCATAGCTACTGACGTATCTACTCTGCAGGGCTATGCGGTTGGGCCGCCTATCTGGGGCCCAATGTCGGAACGCTTTGGTCGGCGCTGGCCCATGCTGATCGGTATGGCACTATTCACAATCTTCTGCGTCCCAGTAGCGGTGGGCAGGAATATTGAAACTCTCCTGATCGGACGATTCCTTACCGGCGTGTTCGGCGTGGCGCCGCCATCCCTTGCAGGCGGTGGTATGGTCGACATCTGGAATCCCGTCCAGCGCGGTATTGCGCTGGCTAGCTGCATCGGGACAATATTTGGCAGCCCTATCCTCGCACCACTGATGGGAAACTTCATTGCTGCCAGCCCGCTAGGATGGCGCTGGACTCAATGGCTCAGCTGCATCATGAGCGGCTCGTGCACAGTAGTGGTCTTCCTGCTGCTGCCGGAAATCTTCGCGCCGGCCATCTTGCAAGCTCGTGCCAAAAGCCTTCGCAAGTCAGGCTCCAATCCCAACGCCAGAACAGTATTCGATAGCCGGCAAAAAGTCGACTTCCTGGCCGTGGCGCAGAGCTATCTCTTTCGGCCGTTCGGTCTGTTACCTTATTGACTTCCCCTTTCAAAGTTAGGAGATCTGACACTAATGCACGCCATTCACTACAGTACTGCTTGCGACGGAGCCCATACTCGATCTTATAACTGTTTACCAAGCGTTTATATACGGGATCCTGTACCTCGTATTCGTATCCTACCCCATTGCTTTCCGCGAGGTACGCCACTGGGCCCTGGGAGTGAGCGCACTGCCCTACCTTGGTATGCTAGTCGGCGTTATACTTGGTGCTCTCACCGTGGTGTGGTACACAAAAACCCGGTTTATGGATCTAGTAAGGAGGAACGGAGGCAAAGTTGTCCCGGAGCAGCGGCTACCCGTCATGATCTGCGGCGGATGCTTGCTCCCTGTCGGTCTCTTCATCTTCGCATGGACATCCCGCCCTGACATTCACTGGATTGGGATGGTTTTGGGGAGCGTCCTGGTAGGCATGGGCATGTACATGGTTTTCGTGCAGTGTCTCACATATCTCGTCGATGTGTATCCGCACATCGCGAAAAGCGATCAGTGCCAACACACTCGTCCGCAGCTTTTTTGGAGCCGCATTCCCGCTCTTCGGGCCCTACATGTACCACAACCTGGGTGTGGCCTGGGCCACGAGCGTCCTCGGATTCATCAGTATCGCCATGCTTCCCATTCCCTTCCTGTTTTATTGGTACGGTTCGCGCATTCGGTCTTGGTCAACGAATAGAGTAACTGAATAGTACATTTCTGTAGACAGTTCCTTTTGGTCTTTGATGGATGAAAATAAATACTTCAAATATCGGCAAATCGTCCCCGTGCTTAGCCTACATCAGAACCGTGAGACGAGCCGCCGGGTAGCGAGCGGGAAAGTGTGTGTAGTTCAGAGTGTCGATTAATACCTATTACTTCAGTTCATTTTGTGAAACATCTGCCATATGGGCGGTATCGTAACCTTCTCAAATATGTCTAAACCCATATCAGACCATCCCGAAAACTCGCTTTCTGTTTTACCTCGGCAATTGTCGCACTCTGTATTCTCCCTCCCGCCAATTCTAAAGGCAGGCTGCGATCGGGGCGGATCTTGAGCTAGCCAGTTTTGAGATATAGCCATCGTCTGGTCGATGCTGGTATCTTGGATAGCTTGTGGATCAATAGCAAGTATATTTTTAGAATTAGACCTTGCTTCGAGGACAGAAGTAGAGTCAGGTTCTTGGGTCGATCTTCGCTCGGCTTCAGAAGCGGCTAATTTCCGTGAAAGTGTCGCCAACGCCTGGTCGACTTTGTCCAAACGCTGCAACACAAGAGAAAAGTTCTCACGTCTACGGATAATCAGCAGGAAGTCTCCATCCAGCCGTGCAGTGGGAGCAATCGTGAGGAATAGCCTGGCTCTGAACGTACAACTCCTTCGTTTGGTTCACCCTCTTAGAAGTGCCGGAGAAGATACAGGGAGACCCAGCTTTCCGACAATTAAAGCAGTCGGGCTCTTGGCGACTGCATCGAATTTTCTTTATGCGGCAGCGGTCGCATGGTCTCAAGGGTGGTTCTTCTTGCGAGCGTTGCCGTTTGCGGCTACGCGCTTCTTGAGCTTGTTCGTCACTCATGCGGCCTGCATCTGCGTAGGCACAGCTGTTATTTTGTTGCAAGAAAACAGGCACTAGGCTGCTCTAGCATCAGATTATAGCGGTTCAACGATCAGTGTCATGTGACCGGGGAGAACGGGGGATCCTAAATCTCCGTCGCCCTGACTGTCACGGCCTAGACCTACGCGCATTTACCTAAAGCGGCCTATACCCGGAGCAGAGGAAGGGTCCATAATAGTGGGCAGGGGCAAGGACCTTCGATGTATTTCTCAGGTCTATGGCAGCCACTAGGTACCTTCTGGAGATTAAATTCTGGCAGTTCATACTATCCATCGACCACTGACCTTGTTGATTTGCTGTTCACTCATGAAAATATTCAGAAGACAGCTTAAGACCCTTAGGGATGTCGAAGGTCCACAAGGAGGAGGACGTATACCGGCCGAACTAGTTACGCCAGAACTGGATGGCAATACTTTTCCCTCGAGTTAAGATATTGGTTGCTACGACTGCGCAGAGAAATACTATATAATCACGAACAAAAGGGACGTCATATGCAAGCTTCACCCCTCCCATCACAAAGACAACTTCAAGATCGGAGAAAAAGGATTTTTAATGGCTGCTCTATCGCAGGGGAAGAGCTTTTCCAGTGACACTTGAATCCCAAGCATCCCAGTCTCCACTATTGCACTCGCCTCACCATGAAGGAGTAGCAGCCTCATCGCTAGTATTAGCCGAAGCCGACGTCCACGGTCTGCAAGTATCGACAGACTTCACTTTGGAACCAATCTAAAGCTGGGCGAAAATTCGGTTCGACAGAGACTCCAGCAGTCGCTAAATTTAGATCTTGTGCGGGTTTTAGGCCCATCAATTCGACGAATCCGTCGAATCCTGCTGCCGCGAATTTCTCATGCAGCTAACAATTACTTGTGGGAATCTTTGGACTCGTCCTTCGGTGCATTGTGAAACATGCGACCAAATGCGGTCGTCTGCTGTGCTTCCCCCGCCTCTTGGCCCCGACAGCGGAAGATGCCGCTTGACATCCGTGAGGGGAAGAATCTTGTACTTCAGACACAATTCTAGAGTGACGGATAGAAACGTCATCGGGACTTTGACATCCAACTCCCAGGAACAAAATCATCTATTCTAGGATACCATCTAGCCCTGCATACACCATATCTGTTTCTAGGGTGTCTAGTATCCTACAGGATATCGTACAATGGCCTTCTACCAATACTTGAAGCAGATCCCCTGCTTCCGCAACCCCGCGATGAACCGAATTTCTTCTTCCCTTCCCTACAATGCAGCCCATATCAGACCTAGACTCTTGTCCAGCACCTCCCGCCAGAGCAGCCGTACCGCTATTGTCACAGGTTCAGCCCGTGGTATCGGCAAGGCCATCGCGCTCCGGCTTGCACGGGACGGCTATGATGTCGCTGTCAACGATATTAGTTCTGCCCAGAAGCACATGGACGAGACCGTGTCGGAAATTCATTCGCTTGGGCGGAAAGCTTACGGTCATGTGGCCGATGTCTCGCAGGAAGAAGAGGTGAAGGGCCTTGTGGAGGCATCCGTGGCTAATCTCGGGCCTCTCCATACGATGATTGCCAATGCTGGCATTGCGCAGGTTAAACCTCTGATTGATCTGTCGACCGCAGACTTCGAACGCATGCTCCGAGTCAACGTGCTCGGCGTCCAGTTCTGCTACCAGACGGCGGCGCGGCAGATGATCGAGCAGGGGACGCCAGGGAAGCTGATCGGGGCGGCAAGCATTGTGGCGTTCAAACCGTTCGCTTTACTAGGCCATTATAGTGCGAGCAAATGGGCAGTGCGCGGCCTGACTCAGGCGTGGGCTATGGAAATGGCCGAGCATGGAATCACGGTGAATGCGTATGCACCAGGTATCGTGGGTACGGGGATGTGGGATCTAATCGACGAGGGATTGGCGAAGAAGAAAGGAGCGAAGCGGGGAGAGATGATCAAGAAGTACAGTGAGTCGATCCATCTAGGCAGGACGAGCGTCCCCGAGGATGTGTCCAACTTGGTGAGCTTTATGGCCAGCAAGGATGCGGACTATGTCACTGGTCAAACGTATGTTGTGGATGGGGGCATAGTGTTTACTTAGATGGGGAACAAGACTGTTGCTGCGACTTGAAAGAGACGTGAACATCATCAGATGAAAGCCAACCAGGCACGAGGACCATAGAAGGTCAATAAAAGGATTACCTCACCCTGTATGGATGAATTGAGCAGAGCCAGCACACGTGCCACGCCTACCGCGCTCGTGCCACGCCTACCGCGCTCGTGCCATGGTCATTTTACGCTATATCGTGGCTGTTACAAATGGGTTTGGTCACTAGGATATTCGACAGGCTGCAAGCATTTGATCAAATATCGGGACGGAAATGGGCAAAATTTTGATACATTCTATTACTTAAAGTCATCTAAATCATCGTCTGCTCTAGCCAAACAAGCGCATTGGAAACTCGAGTTGGGCAGAAAGGGCTATCGTTTTAGGCATTAACACGCCTCCACTTTTATATAATCGTTCATGAGACTGAGACCAACAGAAGCATATAATTGCGCACCATGCACTTGTCGTTGCTTTCGTGTTTGTATTCCCTTTCATTCATATCTTCACTGCATATGCCCGCTAATTTACTCAGGCGCAAGCCCGTTGGCCCAAGGCTCGAGAATCTGGCCCTTGGCCTCACCGAACCCAACTCTCTCCCCCTTCTCGTTGACGCACCACCCTCTGATCACGACCTCATCGCCATCCTGCAAGAATTTCCTGCTGCCGCCAGGAATCTCAATGCTCTTGCTTCCTCCTTCTGTCAGCTCAAGCAAGCTGCCTTGCGTTCCTGCGTCGGGCCCGCTGATGGTGCCAGAGCCGAGGAGATCTCCGCTATTCAAGGGGCAGCCGCCTACTGTGTGGTGTGCAACCATCTGAGGGAACGACCAGAGAAGGTATCGAGCGTTAGAGCGCGTAATAACAGATGCTTCCGATGATGTCGATGCTACAAATGAGAAGAGCTAGTCAGCGGCTGCCGTGAGGATTGTCGATACATACTGTAGCATAGTGGGTAGTGAATTACGGGATGCTTACCACGAATGCTAACCTCCAAATTGATATCAAACATTGCTTTGGTAGTCTCGGTCTTGAGGTACGGTTGTAGCTCACTCTCGTTCGCAATACCCTCAGCCCGGAATGGCTCAAGTGCATCAGCAAGGACAACCCATGCGCTGATCGTGCTAGCGAAGTTCTTGGAGTTAAACGGTCCAAGAGGGACGTATTCCCATGCTTGGATGTCTCGCGCAGACCAATCGTTGAGCAGGACGTAGCCAAAAATGTAGTCCTCTGCCCGCGACACGGGCACTGGAGAACCCATAGTATTGCCCTTGCAAATGAATGCGCCGAGCTCTAGCTCAATGTCGAGCCGCTTGCTGGGGTGATAGATAGGAGCCTTGTTCTCGTCTAGGATCTGGCCCCAGGGTCGCCGGACTGGGGTTCCAGACACGACGATGGAGGAGGCTCGGCCGTGATAGCCGACGGGTAGGTGGGTGTAGTTTGGCTGGAGAGCATTGGCAGGCCCGCGAAACAGCACGCCGACGTTGTAGGCATGGTGCTTTCCGACGTAGAAGTCTGTGTAGTCGCCAATGCGCATAGGAAGGTGTGTTTGTATTTTGGACAGCGCAATCAAGCTGCTGTGTCGCAAGTTATTGTCCCGCAGTACGCTTGGTATCGACGTGTCTTTCAAGAGAAGCAGACGAATATGTTCTCTAGTCTTCTGATGCAGTGACCGCCCGAGCTCGGCGAAAGCATTTAGGGTTGGCTCTTGGAAAACTGATAGATGAGGCAGTATATCTGGGAGACTTGCGAATCCCCCACCGGCCGCAAAGACTTGTAGATCCAACGCATGATCCCCTATCGCGACCGCTGGCCGAGGATTCGTGGCGCCCTCGTAACTGATGATGCCGAAAGGGAGATTGCTAAGGCTGAAGTCACTCCCCCCAGGGATGTCAAGCCACGATTCATCGGCCATGGTCAAGTCTTGTAAGGGCCACAGTAAACCGTAAGGTATGTTACAGCGCCGCACAACACAAGGCAGGAGACTTGGACACTTTCGATTTGACTAGTTGACTGGCTTTTTTTTTTTCCCTCGCCGTTTTGGCTATAGGAATGATAGGAGGGAAAGGGGCAGGATCGAGTATTTGAGGCATCGGCAACGAATCAGCCCCCCAAAGGCAAATGCGACGGCAGGAGTAGAATCTGCCTCTACTGGTCAGGTCCTCCTAGTCAAGCTTCGAAGGGTGTGCCGTCGTTACCCGAAGCCGTGGCATTCCGGCATTCCGACGGCCTTGTGGTCTGCAAGGTGAGGTGCTGCCCCTCACCAAGGTACCTGAATTTGCGCCGCATGACCCGCGATTCCGGATTCCGTGGACGGCGCCCGCACGGGGCTTCCCCGCTAGTGCGGAATCCAATTGGGGTAGTCTCAGCCGTACGGAATGATGCCCGCACCAAGCTCCTCCCGAGGGTCTGGAGGGCTTTTAGACCGAGAGTAGACGAGTTTCAGCACAGTCCATGCACACACCTGTCTCGTGGTGTAAGTGAGTAAATGACGTTGTTTTCTATTTATTGAACGGCTAGCTTCCCGCCCCCGCGTTTTAATAGAGATGTGGGTTCTATCAAGCAAGGCACCTGCTATCTCCGGATTACAATATGGCTTCCCAAGGCGCTGAGCTCACGCTGTACACCTACTTCCGCTCTTCATGCTCGGCGCGAGTCCGTACAGCTGCGGCCCTCAAGGGCATAGAGCTCAAATATGAATACGTCAATCTCCTAAAAAATGAACAGAGCGCAGCTTCGTACGTCTCGGACGTCAACCCGTCGGGCACGGTTCCTACGCTGGTGGTTCGGTACGCCGATGGCTCCAAAGCTATTATCCATCAGTCAGTTGCCATTCTCGAGTTCCTTGAGGAGGCATTCCCAGATCTCACCCCTCTCCTCCCGCCATTGGATCAGCCCGTTCGCAGGGCTCAGGTTCGGGATTTAGTGAACATCCTAGCAGTCGACGTCCAGCCCAAGACCAACCTCTGTGTTCTAAAGAGGTTAGAGATGGTCGGGATCGAGTCAAAGGCATGGTGCAATGAGCAGATGGTCCCGGGCCTTCGGGCATTCGACGCTGTTGTAAAGAATAGCCAGGGAAAGCATGCAGTCGGGGACAGTATAACGCTGGCGGATGTGGTTTTAGCTCCGGCGGTGGAGGGTGCCCTACGATGGGGCATTGACCTGAATCAATTCCCTGAGCTGAAAAAGGTATACGAAGCTTTCAAAAATCTCCCAGAGGTAGCCCAGGCCGATTGGAAGCACCAGCCGGACACGCCTGATGCCCTGAGGGCGGCGGCCGAATAGTTCCAAGAGCATGTACACACGTGCCGCTCTAGTTATTCGAAAATGACTGAAAAAGCATGTGGTACAGATGCTTTGAGACTGCTCATCATCTCTGTTGAGTAAAATGGGTACCGACGCTAGGGGCTGGTGACTGACCAGTAGCGTGTGATTCTGTGTATGTATCGCCTAGGAAAATTCACAGAGCCGCAGACGAGCGGAAGGATACTACTAGCCAAACTTCATCCGTCAGAAATTCCAATTTCTTAGCGGACTATCTAATACTATCTTATCCAATATCTAGGGCTTCCACAGACAGAGAGAGTATCTTAGCAATAGTAAAGTTACCTGGAAGCATTCACATTGAACGTACCTCTGTACCTATAGCAAAGGGCTCATGGTGGGGAGAGTTGCAAGTAGCTTCGGTGTCTTTGTCTATCATAGCCACTATGTGCCCTAGGGTATGGTACCTGAGTTTACCCACTGTCACTTGAGAACGGGCTCTCGACCGCGCGCTGGGGCAATGCTCGAAGTTTGTTTCGGCCGCAGCGAGGAACTCATCAGCAGCGGAATAACAGAGTCGTTGGTGACACTTCAGTCACCGTTCTCTGTGCCGCAGCCTCAAGTAATAAGACCTTAGCCACCAGAGGTTTGTTCCATTACGCGAACGTGCCTACCCTCGGCCCAGAGTATTCACCTTTGCTGAGTTTAAGCCTCGTGCATGGCGTTGTCTCACACCCGCTGTCGGCATTGTTGCCCCACTAGTTAATATCATAGCCGTTGTACGACACAGCGCAGAAGATAATGACAGCAGCGATGGCGATGGCTGATGAAAAGGCTGCTGAGAGGATGTAGTTAAACTTGGACCAGAAGGCCAGATACCGCTTGCGGAGATAGCTCCAGGAGATCTAGGCCGGGATGATGGCAGGCCACTAGTAGGCAATGTTGTACTGTCAATTGTCGTTAAGTTAGCTCAGTTCGCCCATGAAGGGAGGACAGCCGCTCATCAACCGTGAGACATACCGGTGACCACGCGTGGGCGCCCGAGAGTAGGATCACAGGGTGCAGCCTTCGCGACCAGTGCGTAGTCGGGGTATTCTTAGTCAAGATCCATCCATTGCGTGAATACTGCGGCCTTGTTAGCTTGTGTTACAGTCAACCACTTTTAAGGAACAAAGTCGCATACTGTTGTACCGAGAGCTAGGCAACACCTTTCCAACGCTCGCCAAAATGGACATCAGCATGTGCTCCTTGAAGTTGAACGGCCCGGGGTTCAGGCTGTGACGGACCCCGAAGAGCGTGATGCCCCAATCTGGGAGGAATCGCTCAGCAGCCTTGCCGACGGGCAGGCGAATAGTTGGATGACTGAAGCATCCAACGAGATATTCGGCTGTCGCACCATAAAAAGCTGGTTGACAAACGCGCACAGCACGACAAAGAACATGCCGATGACCCACGCCCGTACAGTTGATACAGGAAGATTCGGGTCATCAGTCGGTCGGACGACGGCATGGACTTCGGCATAGGGTGAGTTCGTCGTCAGGAGGGAGAGCTGTACTTTCACCTCACTGATCTCGCGGGTGTGAGCTTCTGGGTTCTCGAAGTGATCTTCGTTGGCTAAAAATCCCTGGATTCTCGCCAGGGCGCTTTGCGGGAAGTTAGGATCTGACACATGTGTATCGGTAATTTGCTCTATCAACTATATAGACCGAGTTAGTCCGTATCAATACTGCCACCCATATGAGTGGTTTTACTTGGCGAGCTTGTTCGAGGCTCAGGGTTCAGGCATGGTCTCGTGCTTCGAGGATCTCTTCGACGGTAGCCTCGAGCTGCCTGCCAGATGTTAGCTTTGGGTATTCATTCGGTAGGTAAGCCGAACAGACTAGCCTTGGAACTTCTTCCACACCCCTCCAGCTTGCGCCTACTACCAGCAGATAAACTGGTCCTAGAGTTCCTGATTGGGTGATAATGTAAATGGTAACGGTCGCCTGCCAAAACCAAAAAATTCGCCGATAGTGCCCAAGATGCCAAGGACGTTAGTCTTGGCGCTATGGATACAGTTTACGAGTCGGGTCGAGGCCGACAATCTAGGTTGACTACCGAGAATAACTCTTGTCGTAACGCGTACTGCATCGAGTTCCCTCACTCAATATGATACACTGTCCTTCGTCTGCAGTTTCATTTCCATAGCCGCTGGAGCTTTTGATTTATCCAGAATACCTCATAGAGACACCAGTTTACATCCCCAGAACTTCGACAGCTTAGCGATGATAAATGCAACGTGACCTAGTGCTGCACGACAATCACTGCGCAGGAAAGCTACCAAGGCATTTACCAAGACATTGGTAGCCAAAATGTAAGCATAGTATGAACGTATGACAAAATTGTGATGCATTGGGCTGATTGGCATATGCCCTTCGGAAGCAACGACCCCAGAGACCGAGCTGAGTAGGCGGCAAAGAAGAGCAGAGGTCTGGACGTGGTAAAGCCATGCACTATCTGATCATTTCTTATTTTTCGAGTGAACAAGGCACATTACCGCTTCCGATTCCTGCCGTAAAAGTGGTGTGCTTAGGACCAGGTCGGGCAATGTGACGTATTGTCGGCTCTGGAGCTCGTGTAAATGCACTTCTCGCGTTTTGCCATCGATAGCCATCGCTTTTTGTTCGGATTCTGGGACATAAATAAGTTACGTGGTTATCTTGATATTTCTATATAGAAATCTCAAACATTGGAAGAATTCTAGTCAATTTGCTATCGTTGAGATCGAAGGATATACTATTGGCAAGTCAACACTTCTAAGGATGAAGGTGACGCATTCCAGTATAATTGCTACTACCCTTCCCGAACCAAAGATATCTCTTTACAAACCAGTATTGGCCCTTTGAAGGAAGAGAGTCCATCACCATATTTCTGAAGCATAGAATCCTTCTTTTGTAGGGATATTTCCACCAATGGCGGCGAACTAGTGACTAAATCGGCGGGTTGAAAATATTGGACCATGCGTTGAATTTATTAGCGAGTGATATGCCAGGTCCGGTGGCGATAATATCGTAAGGATGAAATTGAAATCCAGGCGTATTATACACCGCCGTATATAATGTGTAATTGCTTCCAAAGATTGGTTTTGATGGCGTCATTGGGGTCGTTACGGTAACGTATGTGTTGATCGGCGCGCCATTTTGTACAGGCTCTGGCACTACGAGTGTAACATCGGTGAACCGCTCGGCATTTAAGACCTATGATCAGAACGACTGGTTAGCTTTCCTAGAGCCTTTGAAAGGTTTCCATGAGACTAGAATTTGCTTACAGCAACAGTTAAATTTAGAATGATGGAAGAGGTAGAGCTGATAACTGATGACCTTTTAATTTGGGGTTGAAGCATATCGGGCAAAGGGAACCTGTGGCCGCTGTTGTCGTACATCGCCGATGTGTTCGTAGTGCTGTCAGATATCTCAACCGTGAAGGAAGAAATCCCTTGCGAGATAGGGATAACTGTAGAGAAGGTGTAGAATCCCCAGTTAGGGCCGCAGTTAGGGTAAAGACACCGAGACACGAACGCAATCTTGGTTGCTTTAACCACTGGGCAAGGCTGGGTGGCCGAGCACGGCTCCTCGGACCGCGGCAAAAGGTGGATTAAGACTTGGCTGTCAGAGGAGGGGACGATGGTGTCGGCAATCTAAATTAATTATTAGCTCTCAGTCTTTCTAACGACTAGCAGCGAAGAAATGGACGTACTCGTAATTCTCCCCAAACTGTCATGCTGCCATTGGTGCCAATTTCTATGATTAACTCTTTTGGTTTCACCAGAATCGGCTCGATGACATCTCCTAATACCACACCTCTTGGTACTGTATTTATCATGCGCTCAAGCAGGCTGGAGCAAGTGGCACGGAAGAAATCGCTGGACGCCGCCATGTTACCGATCATTTCCCCACCGTCAGCGTTGAAGATGCGGAAGTCGGAGCGCGTAGTTACGTTGTCTCCAAATGCGAGTGGATTCTGGGAGATATTTGCAACGAATTGCCCTGCACTAAATGATAATAAGAATGTCATTAGTCGTTGAAATGCGTAAATATGGCCGATTGGGAGGCTTTGACTTGCACGCTGTTGTCGAAATTGTTTGGTGTTGCATCAAAACTCACGGTTTGTTGATCAAGCTAGGAGCGGTATATTAGCTATCAAGATTATACCTGAGAAATAAAGGGGAGGTTGAGAGGGATAAGGAAGGTATATAGTATGGAGAGTTAACTCACTGTATTGTTATTCTTGACAAATGGGACGATTTCCGGAAAGTCAACGCCGTGAACACCGCCGATACTATGTCCACAGGCTACGAGAGCGATCATTTCTTGAGTGTTGAAACCCTGCCTCTTGAAACTAGCAGTGTGTGATGCGAGATCCTCGTGAGGCTGAGGAACACCGGAAGGACCAGGACCACTGGCGTCAACTCGTCCCGGGCGCATCGGGATACGAATTGTGCCGTTCGAGCATGCTCCTACTGCCAAAATGGCACCAACTGCGAATAAGTCTGCCACAGAAGCCCTAGTTGATTGCACCACCCCTAAGCTTCCGAGTGTTTCGGCAAATGCGTTGCCGACGTTCTCTGGCCTGCTCGTCTCGAAGACGATAGAGGCGTCAAGACCTCCTGTCCCAGCATCGATGTCAGCTGTAGCCATATCATGATAGGCATTCCGCAACCATTCTGCCCCAAAGCTCGTTCCGCTCCCAAAATTCCCCGCGCCTGCACAGTTGGCCACCTCGCTAGCCAAACCATTAGATTGCTCGTAGAGAATATTTTCTAACTCATCGCTTTGTTCGTTGGGCCAGACATAGTCGGACACAGCAAACGCCCATGTGCTAGCAAGCACGAAAGCAAGTACGGTGGCTCGAAGAGAAGACATAGTTGCAAACTCGGTTCCAATCTGGGCCAGTGATAGACAGACAGCTGTTGTGGAGTACTTTGTGCTGGAACGTATATAATTATAGGTAGTTGGTAACGAACTTGGGCATTGAAATGCTGGCTCGGTCATGATTTGTAGCGTACATCCAAGAGATCTGCATGGTACTATTGACTTAGCGTTGTGCGTCGTAATTGCTGGAGGGCTGAATTCTCCATTGCATACCATCTCCCAACCCGAAAATGCTTCCACCTTGCCCAGTTGGACCTTGATTGGCTTGGCATGCCAAGTAATTGGTCAAATATGTACTGCTGTCGTGTCCGACAGTTCTAAGCCCCAAAACCACATACGCACCGAAGGAATCGAACTTATGGACCGATGTTTGCCTAGCTCCCCCCCCAGACTAAGCACTTACGAGCTGCGACCAACAGTACGAGGAACTTTTGACCCATTGTTGCAGTTTCGGTGCCTAACCTCGTGCATTTTGTCTCCTTACCCTGTCATATTTCTTTGTTATCTTTGCTACGCCGCACGTGATATCCAGCCCAACAGCCATCCGAGCGAGGAAATATCGTATTCGCAATTCGATAGAGTACGCTGTAACGGAGACTTGTAGTTCCTACGAGATCCATGTGGCTAATCTGAAGAACCACGATATCAACAATCTTTCCCAATCAATGTGAAATTAACAAAATATCTAACGCAGCTCCAATATCCTGGCGACATCGAGCCTGTCAGCACCAACAGTCGGGGCCAGATTGTCTGAGGTACCCAATTACGGTCACCGTAGTTATAGGAGGGTCAAAAATAAATTTAGTACCTTACCTAAAGCACTCGAGCCACGAAATCATCTTCATTGTACCAGTATCTACTGTCTTGATAATTTTGTACGAGATTATAGACACCGGCTTAGCAAATCATTTCCTCGCTTGTAATTCAACCCACTAAAAACATCGCGTAGAAGTAAAACGACAGAGAGAGAGAAGAGATGAGCTAGGTAGTCCTATATCGCCACGTTTTGACATAACTTGCAATTCTAGAGACCTCTCTCTACACTGAATCGTGGCGCTCTGTCACCAAAACCCAGAGATGACGCTGCATGAAAATCCCAATATAGTTCTCATCGACCCAGGGCTTCTCAGGGTTTGCAAGGCATAGGTTGAAGTTGCGTAACAACTGCGGTTGGTGTAAGCTTTTTCCTCGGTCAAAGAATCGTAATGAGCATGTATGAGAGCGTGTATGAACAAGATGGGCATATTCCACAGTCTAACTAATGGAACTCACCTCAAAGATGGTCTTGCCAATTTCCATGATAGCGATTGGCCTCCCTAAGCACTGGTACTTGCCGTAGCCAAACATGATGTCATGGGCGCGGTTCATGCGGGACAACTTCTCTTCATCCTTCTCGACAAGCCAGCGCTCGGGACGGAACAGTTCAGCGTCTTCACCAAACAGATCCTTGCTTCGGTGGAGCGCCCAAACGGCGTAAGCGACATTGGTGCCACCTGGAAGGAAGAAGCTTTCGCCTTCCACCACGACCGTGTCACCGCCGGCGGGGACTTTCTTTGGCACCTCGTCAGTCACTGGGGGATGGATACGAATCCCTTCTTTGATCACGGCTTGCAGGTACGGGAGCTTCCTCGCTGCTGCGTCTGATATGCTGGCTGGGGATGGTGGAGCCGATCCATCCCGGACGGCGGCGTCGACCTCGGCCTGTAGCTTTGCGTAGACGCGAGGATGGGACATGAGGTATAGTATGATCCCGCGAATAGAAGTCACCGTAGTGTCAGAGCCAGCGACGATCTGGAGAGTCGACTCAGTGACCAGTTCTTCTTCGTTCAGGCCGTGACGGACGAAGGATGCTAGCATGTCAGTGTGTTTCTCCACACCCTCATTGAGACGTTTCTTGATGAGTGCCCGGGCGTTTGCTATCATCCATCCGAAGCCGTTCTGGTATACCTCAGGTTGGACTAGACCCCAGACCATGGTTACAAAGTGTAAGACCTGTACTAGGCCAAGCGACACGGCTGGTGCGGCAATTCCGAAGGCAGCTTCGGTGGATTCAATGTACCCGTTGACGTCAGCATCATTTCGCAGGTCACCAAACGGCTCGCCGAAGCTAATCTCACTTATCACGTCTAGGGTGAGGTACTGGAGCTTCTTGGCCATATCCACGGGTTTGGCTAGGGTTTCTGTCGAGAGATACTTGGTTCGGATCAAGTGGATGAGCTCTCTGACGTGAGTATCGATTGATACTTCAAGCCAGGGGTTCTCTTTGCCCGAATACTTTTCGTTACGAAGTCCTTAGCGGTGCCTCCCGACGTGACGCAGCGGACAGGATCCATACCTACCCCAGGAGCCATTTGCTGTCTTCGTCGCTTATGTCTTTCTTCATTGATCTCGCTGAAAAGATTATCTTTTCCGTGTTGGTGCCGTCCAGCTATATAATACCAAGGGGTGCGTGTGTACTCTGAACGCACGGAGCTCATGTGGGTCAATAGGTCAAGCGAGGACGTCATCAGGTCGTTCGGGCCGACCCGAACGATAGGTCCTATACAAAGCGTTGTTGGTTACTCCCAGCTCAGGATATCCGGCCAGTAAATCGACGTACCATACTTATCGCACGCCTCCTTGTACCGCAAATGTGAATCGAGGCTAAGCAGCGCGCGAATGTGCCATAACTCCAGCCAGCCGGTGCTGAAAGGGCCTTTGAATGCCCGAAGCCGGTAATACGCTTGAATCTTGACCCAGCCATAGGCTACCGCGGCTGCGAGGGTCAAATGCCAGCGAATATCGTAAAAAATATCGATTAGACCCATAGTCGTCACTTGGAGACACGTAAATGCAGTGGGGATCTGGACGGTAACGAGAAGAGACACACGGAACAGTCTTCGCTGGCATGGGGTAATAAATGAGGGGGTTGTGCAGCTCCTTTTATTTACCATGGTTCGCCTGGAGCAATATGCATGTAATCAGAAGTACTGAAGCCCAATTCGACTTTGTCTCTTGGTAGCGAGGTAGTGTTGTGTGACCCGAATCACTGCTGGAGCTGCCGGCAATGGCTTGGTCGGCGCATGTACATTGTGTTGAGCCAGTTAGGATTAAAGGCCCCCATCTTGGGGGCTATTCTACGCAGATTATTGTCTAGAGGGTATGTGATAAGCTCGAGGCAACTATCTGGTCGCGCTCCATGCACTCCTGTGGTTCCAAGATCGGACCGCTGTGTTCCCCATAGATGTTGCGATAGGCATCGGTATTGGTTCGCTGAAATGAGCGTCTGCGACGATTCGAGATGGGAACCAACACAACTGCAACAGATCATAATGCTGGTTGTCAAACTGACCTATCGAAAAGTTCGAGAAGATCAAAGTAAGGCTGACAATAGCCGTAGCCAAACCACTTACTGCCTATCATCTCCACCGGTCAGTCAACAAAAGTAGAACTTTCAAGAACCATGACTCCAGCTATACTCTATTTTTCGCCAGCTGTCTGAGTCCTCAGGGGAGTCATTGAGCCAATTGCATTTCCCTCCGGGCCGTCACATTATCAAGAAAGGTCACAACTTGAGGATCAATTTTATAGCACCTCAGGGATAGAAAGTGCCACAAAAAAGGCTGGGGAAGGGCTAGTAGCTGAGCGCCGGCTCTACCAGGCATAAGCAGGGGCAATATAGTTCGGGCTAGTAAGCCGTGGAGGGGCTTCCCACTTCTTATTGTCTACTCATGGTTCGGCACATAGCAGCCTGCTATTTGCATTGCAGCCTTTATGCCTGCATAGTGGTAAAAGCTACCACATACCTCGGTAAAGACTGGGATTGAGTAGCACTACTCAAGTTTAAAGACTGGTTTGTATTCTTTCCGGCTGAAGATAAATCAAGACGCCCAATTCGTTCGGCCCCGTACTAGAAAAAAAAAAGATTTTGTTTTAAATTAGTACAGTCTCGCGGCATCGTGCCAGCTACATCCCGACCATGTCTCCCGGAATTGATTTGATCCAGTTGCCTGTAACCCCGACATCCTCTTTGACGGCCGGGTCTTTCTTGCACTTCATGGCGTCCTGATTTGACTGCACCTTCAGAGATGGGCAGACATTGTTGTAGCACTTGCCCGAGGCGAGACCGTCCATCCCACGTTGGAGAGCATCGTCTTTCCAACCGAAGAGATAATCGCCATGTTGGCCATAGCCGGTCCTGTGCCTTACTTAGTACAAGAATGGAGAGGCTACTCAGAGTCTCTGATACTCACGTATCGCTGAAGCTATACACAAATGGCTGCTTGCCATTTGCGAAGTTCTTGGGGTCATTAAACGGTCTAGTGTCCCACATTATTTCGTACATGACTTGCGGAATTCGGATCGGATGCGTAGAAGGGCAGTTCGCGTTGGCGAGACCGCCTTTGGATCCCGGTGGGTAAGACATGTGCGACTTATGGTCGGCGCTATCAAGATTCTTGCCGTCCCAGCATGAAGGGAAGATGACAGTGGCGCGGATTCCTCCAGGGCACTGCTTGAGAGGAAAATCCATAGTGTCTTTGTTGTCGCAAGGGGCAAACCCATCCCCATTGCCATTGCATCGGTGGCAGATACCGGGTATCGTTCCTTGCTTGGAGCGCAGTGACGAGTCGCCAGAAACCATGCGGAACCCCTAGTGGTATCATTGTTAGTGGAAGGGTAAATGGCGTTGTTTGGGGGGAAAGGAGGGGGGGGGAGGGAGGCGCACAGGCTTGAAGGCAGTAATCGTAGCCTTCCCTCCGAATGGCTGCATGTAGTAGACTGTGATACCACCATCTTGCACCAAACCACCATTGGCCATCTGGGGAACCCGCCGGAAGGTGCCGTTCTCAGGCGACTTGAAGTACAAACTCGCAGTCCAATAGTTGCTCATGTCCTCAGCGAAGGTGCACGACGTGCAAGTAGACACTTTTGCGGGATCCATGTTAGCAGGATCCATCTATTACTCTCCGTTAGCAAGTGTTGTACTCTACATAACCGAATCTTGGGTCCATACCGTGGCGTTAAACGAGTTACCTCCCACTACCTGATGAATATGAGGCGATGGCACCTGGCCGGGCGTAACAAGAGGGTCTAGACGCTCGACAACGAGCTGCGAGCAGGCAAACCGGAACATACTCCCACCACTGCCTTGAGCGGAGACATCTTGTGCCAATAGCGCAATGATAGCAATAGGTTTCCAAAACATGGTGATGGTAGTGATGATTCTCGTTGAAGACCTTCACTCGTTGTCTTAAGTGGACAAGGCCAAGTTCGCGTTGGCACATAAGTTGGTCATAGCCACTTCAAGTACGATGTTAGCTGCAGCAGTTAGAGGACATGCTGCGGAGGAGGGGTTGATTTTCTTAATGCCGTTTGCGGTTGCCGTGAATGTGTATAGATTACTATTGCAGAATAGTCCAATCGGTTCAATATGGTTTAATCACCCCACAACCGTGATCCAAACCCGAGGGGTGTAGCATTAACCGGAATATCACTACGACCCCCCCTCTCTAAAACAACCAAAACACTTGCCCAGTCAAATTCGATGCCTCTCATACAAGCATGGTCACATGCAATCTAGGGGGAAACAGTGCCATATCCTTAGCTAAGATATACAGGTAACGAAAAGGAATAATAGGGGTCTTGGTCGGGACGTGTAGCCAGAGGCGATCACGAAAGAATACTACAGATCACATATTTATGAGATGGAAGCCAAAGAATCGTCATATTTTGTGAATACAATGTATTTAACGCCAACTCTTGCAGCGTACGAGAGCCTGTTTCTTCTCTATCTAAGAGTTACTCTATACGGCTATAGTCAGCTAAGCAGCGCCTCTAAGCAGTCTATTCATTCAATCTTTACACACCGCGTTTAAGCTACTTCCAAGTTTCGGTACGCAGCTATGAGGGATGGTAGATCTTTGGTAACGATCCTTCCTAGAGTGGCCGGTTAATGTTGGGTTCGGCGTTGCGCGCAGCCTGAGGACCACGTTGATCCCTTCCGTGATCCTGAGGCCATGGTTGCCAGGCAAGCGGTGTAGGCGTTGGGGGCTGTAATACATACTGCGGACTCTGCACGGGCTCAGGCTAGGCCTCTCGTGTCAATTTTCACGGAAAAAGCAGCCGTTAGTAGAAAGAATGCCCGATGAGCACCCGAACAACAGCAACTCCCGTCCCTTTCCAAAATGATTGGATATCGTCTCATCGTATTTCAATCCAACCCACGCCACAAACTGAGAGTGAAGTATTATTTAAAGTGCCCAATCAGCAAGGCTCATAAGCCGGCCGCCGAGCGCACTTAGACCTCTTCTGGGAATAATCCGTATTCTGACGTCCAATAAGCGGTCCCACAACAAAGCGGGTTTCCCCCCCTTCTTGCTTACTACCTAAAGTAATGGCTACACCGAGTAGTTGTCGAATAGGGACAAACAGCGAAATGCTTATTCTGCCATGGTATCTACTGTGATATAAAATGCTCCGGGCTTTAATCAAAACGATGTCGTCTAGGAAATGATCAGAATTTTCCTATCGCGTTCTGAGACTCAGGTCAGGTTATAATTCCATTCCAAAAGTCGAGTTACAATCAGGAACATGCAAGCTCTTATATTCTGCAGCTTTATTGCGGCTGTAGCTGCTCTCCTCCCGAGCCATTGGGCACCAGCCGGCCCTACTGACTCCCGAAGCCCTTGCCCGGGTCTGAACACCCTGGCAAATCATGGCTTTCTGTAAGGGTATCTTTCAAATCACGAAGCGCATCTATGGATGTGCACAAAGCATGTTCTAATAGGCAGGGCCCCTTAGTCCGCACGATGGCCGCAACATCACAATCTCACAATTTGTTGATGCTATTTCCAAAGGTTTCGGCTTTGACGACTCTGTCGGCCAATTTCTGGCCACAACTGCCTTTAACTTCTTAGGGGTCGATCTCAACAGCGGAATGGATCTCGAACTCCTAAATACGCCAAACGTCCTGGAGCACAACGCGTCTCTGACCCGTCACGATCAGCCGGGGGCTGACAGCCTCCACGTCGACCCATCACGGGTGGACGCGATGCTTGCCGACAGCCCCACCAACTACCTGGATGTCGTCTCTGCGGCCATCAGCCGCAATCGTGTTTATGCTGAGTCAAACTACCCGAACGTATCAGCGACAATAATGGGCATCATGTATGGCGAAAGCAGCCTGATGCTCATCGTCACTTCAACCGAGACGGTTCCTGCTGCAGGAGCCTCGGAAGAAGATTACTACGCTATGGGGGCCAACAAGACAGTGGTTGAGGTCTTCTTTAACGAAGAGCGGCTGCCGGTGGAATTAGGTTGGAAGCCTCTTTCTCGGAAGGTCGTGCGCGATGATATCAATGCACTATCGGCCGTTATTAAGACAGAAGCCGAGAAGAACGCTGCGAAATAAAAGAATACATTGCCCATCGACTTCGGGGTAATAGAATAAACCCTAGAGCGAAAATTACTCATCTTAGAGGAACCATAGACCATGGACAGATAGTCTTATCAACTCACACTGTTATTACATCCTTGTTCATAGAAGAAACAATAGTCGTGTATTTCAACGGTCTCCAGCTCAGCCGTTGCTGCGCCTCACAAGTAAATTGTTCGACACCAAGAACCCTGCGCCGATCGCTTTGTTCTGCACATCCGCTACTGCTCTTGAGCTTCCCAAGAAAAATAAGAAGTGGAGCAGGGGTAAGGCCGCCCACATCTCTGAGACAGAGCTCTTCTAGAGGAACTTTTGGCGACTAAACTTTGGTCAGTGGCCATTCATAGTAGGTACATTATGTAAGGTATTTACCTACCGAGTCAGAGGCCTCCCCACGTGGCCATGCTGGTGCCTGTTACCGATGGCATGACCAACCAGGCGCAGACATCAATGCGAGTCTTCGTTTAGCGGAGGCCTTGTCCCCAAATAACTGGGTTATTACCTAGTTGAGAGCTATTAGTTTGCTCCTCGGGATCAAGAAACTAAATTCTCGTGGCCACAACGCTCCCGACTAGTTGAACCTCAATCACCACACAATGGCCCAATACAAATATTATCCTCTATCGAATCCGTCAACAGACGTCAGGTTAATCAGGATTCTCCCAGGCGAATACCATGAAGATATTTACATTGAGCTATCTCATGTCTCACTCGCACTACCGGACGCACCTCGGTCGACTCGTATCTCCAAGGCGGCTATACAAGACACTTTACCCGACCACTGGGAGGTCGATGAGACGGAAGACGGGAGGTTCTTGTTCGAATGTTACTCAACACAAACGACGTACTGGGATCACCCATCAGCCGACTTCGATCACAGCTTGTATGCGCCTCTCGAGCCCTTGATTTACGAACCAGCCTACGAAGCGCTTTCTTATACTTGGGGATCTCCTTCACCGTGCAAAGCAATCTTTGCGCGCCAAAGTTCTGCTGCCGATTCGCCAAAAAGCTTTTCAACATTCAAAATAGGAGAAAATCTTTACCATGCCCTCAAACACCTAAGATACGACGATAAGAAAAGAACAATGTGGATTGATGCCATCTGCATTAATCAAGCGGATGACAACGAGCGTAGCCAGCAAGTTCGCCGCATGAGCAAGATCTACGAGCTAGCGGATCGAGTCGTGGTATGGCTTGGGACGGAAGAAAAGCAGAGCAGACTTGCCATGAAAACTCTAGAGCACCTTGGCAAACAACTAGTGACCATTGAGGGGCATTATCTGGCTCGCTCACCCGAGAGCACTAAACCGTTCTGGTTTCACCAGAGAGCGGAACTGCCATACACAAAGGCACAGTGGAACTCCATCGCTGAATTGCTTAAGCGCCCGTGGTTCAACCGGCTGTGGGTATGGCAGGAGATTGGTCTAGCCAACCCGCGCAGCATTGTACAATGCGGATCTACCCACTGCCTGTGGAGGCAGTTCGGGCCGGCCTTGGCTTGCCTCGACAGCAAGAACACAATTCCAGAAGTAATTTGGGTTATTGTCTCGTTCTACAGAGCCCTATTTCGTCCTACTCGAGCTATAGCATTGGAGAGCTTGCTCACCCAGGCTCGACATTTCAGTTGCTCAGATCCAAGGGACAGAGTATACGCCATCCTGGGCCTCGGCGAACCTCTTCCCATGGCTCAAATAGTGCCAAATTATGGACTTTCTGCCGCAGAAGTCTACAAGAATACTCTCTTAACGCACATAGAGTTCTCAGAGAGATTGGAACTTCTTTTACACTGCGACTTTCAAGGACGAAGCGGGGCTGCAAGTTGGGTTCCTGACTGGTCTCGATTAAAAGAAGGTGTCTTTCCGAACTCGTTGCAGTTCTCTGCTAGCTATTCATCATCCAAGGCTCGCTACAAGGCTCCTAATACCCTGGAAGTGGATGGAATCCAATGCGGCGCAATTAAATCATCAGATCAGCTCACAGGGACAGGTGAAGATTTTACCGAGAATGCCCTAACAATCATGGGGAAAGCGAAAGTGTATTTGAATGGGCAGAATCGCGGAGACGCTATCGCAGAGACGGCAGCAATGAATACATATGCCGAAAGATTTTTCGATGACCCCGGCCATCCCAGCCTATTCGCCTTTCAGAGGTGTCTCTTCATCGCCCCCTTCAATGGAGGTTCAATGACGGAGCTAGACAGGATGTTCAACAGCCTGTTCAGCGCCCAGACCTCCGCGGAAAGAGAACTAGAGGTACTACAAGAAAAGTGGGATGGTCTATCGTTGTTTGGCACAGAGAATGGATATTTGGGAATCGGGCCTCCCCAGACGGAACCAGGTGAGATGACTAATTACCCAGTTTTCCACGGATCTTTACTATTCTAACGCAGTATAGGTGACATCGTGTGTGTATTGCTGGGATGTCACATGCCCATCATTCTACGGCCACAGTCGGCGGGATCCTATCGTGTTGTTGGGGCGGCCTATGCTCATGGGCTGGGAGATGGTGAAGCGTTGCTTGGCCCACTGCCCTCGCCGTGGACGTTTAGATGGAAGAGTGAACGACCGGACAGTCGCCAAGAGATCCCTGTATTTCAGATCATCGAATCCGGTGAGGTGACGCACGACGATCCGCGGCTGGGGGATCTTCCGCCAGGGTGGGAACAAGTACAGATATCTCTCGAAAGTACTGAGCGAAACGCATGTGTCTTCAAGAACGTGGACACAGGGGTCATCATTAAAGGCGACCCGAGACTGTTGCCTGAGAAACTGGTGGATCGAGGCGTCAAAATAGTTACATTTTCACTAGTTTGAAGATGAACAGCCAATATTTCCAAGATATGCCCACAGTCTGGGCTGACAGAGCTATTCAATCACCCCCCTCTTGGCCATGCAATGTATTGGCTAAAGTATACTACGGGGGGATAAGCCACCTTCGGAAGCCACTGTAGATATGTTGTTCCTCTCTGTGATAATCCGTCCCCTTCTTGAAGGGGTTCGGTATGCTTCAAAACGCCGGACGGCGGGACCGCTTCCCCAGGAGGAGGCCGATCTATTACTAACGCATTACTGTTTGTGTGCCTTCATCGCTCGGTTCAGATGATAGAAAGCCCCAAATGAACCCAGTACGGCTGCGATTCCGCCCATAACCATGTAAACTACTGCAAACCCGATACCCTGGAAATGACAATAAGGCTGGCCTCCGCTGTAGTGGCCGAGCGCCGCCACGCTCACGCCGCCGACCCGAGCAAACCAGATGATCGCGGACGCCGGAATGATGAGCCACCTTAGGGCTATCAGCGGCATGATCATCAAGATGTAGCATATCAACGAGAGCACCCATAGGTGGTTCGAGGCGGCGTCATACTTGGAGAGCAGGTAGGCGATCGACCCGCCGGCTCCAGCGAGCACAGCTACTGTCAGGGCTAGAAGGAGGCAGTTACCGGGGTATGTCCGCGGGAACCATCTCTCTCCTGCTAGCAGACAGAGCCCGATGAGCGCGACAGGCAGCGAGGGGTACACCCATAGGCCGACTCCCATGTGCACTCGTGCGTCGTACTGCGTAAGCGTACACGCCTGGTAGACCGTAAGACCGGTCCCTACCACCGTGAGGAGATCAGAGAAAATGGAGGTACATAGTTTCCACCTTGTCCACTCCGCTGGCGTCGCCTGTCGCTTCATGCCAAGGTAGTACATACGCGCAAAGTCAGATGCGTCCTCTCCTCTCCAGGCCGCGATGAGGGCCGCGCTCCCGGGGCCGTGAGACCGCACGCATGCCCACGATATTATGTCAAGAAACAGGCGCAGGCGCCCACCTTCGGCTTGTTTCTGCCAGAGGACCGGAAGCTCGAAGATCCACCATGTGAGCTGAATGGTGATGAAGGTGATGACGAGCGACGCCCAGGTAAGGGGCGCAACTGTGTTGCAGGTGGCGTCGTTCTCGTAGTCGGGAACGATATCACATCTGGCAAGAGGCAGCGCCTGGACGGTGACTGTTTCGGTTGTGGATTGGGTATAGGTAGTGCTGAGTCGCGTGTTCAGCTCACCCGAGGTACGAGTGGTGACGAATGTAACGGGCGCGGCCACGCTGGTCGAACAGGTCACCGTGGCGCCCGGCGCTGAGTAAAATGTCGGCGTGCTGGCCTGGCCCGCCGTGCCCGTGAAGCATTGCGCCTGGAGCGATCCGTCTACCGTGCGCGTGCTGGTTACTGCTTCGGTAAAGGTCGTAGCTGGAAAGAACTGGAGCGACTGGCCGCTAGAATAAGTCACCGTCCAGATTTCCGCGGGGATGGACACCAGCCCGCACGTCGTCCAAGTTTCTGCTGCTATCGAGGCCATTGTTTGGCGGTGGACGACGGCTGGCGTGATGAACATCACCCCCCTCCCGCCGTTGTAAAAGACTGAGATCTGCGGCTGAAGTCGTTGCAGGGGTTTTCTTGGCCTGGTCCATCCAACGGCCTCACAAGCAGCGTCGGATTGGGCAAAAGAGAAAAAGGCGGGGCCTATCATCACGAGAATGTTCAGCTGCGCTGCTGCCGACCCCAGACGACTGCAGCAAACCCTGGACGATGCCGCCTACCAGAGCCCAGAGTGTGCCACCCCTTGGCATTTGCGCCGCTTCATTTGCGTCCCGGTCCGTCTCGATCCCATGGCCGAAGCTCAATCACGATCTCTTCTCATGCAGATCGCAGGAGCCTAGACCTACTAATCTTTCACGTTACAATAGTTTGACCAGACCCAGGCATTAGTAATGAGTGGAATGTCAGTCGGGGGGGTTAAAAAAACATCTTCCTACCCCATCTCTTTTGTATTACTCACACTTGGATACACGAATTCTACTACGCGATCCTGCTTCTCTTTCCAATGCAAATAGTCGGAAATGATGACACCGTTAGCCGTCCTGCGTCAGTTGTATCACCCGTCTCAGGATAAAATAAACCCCATGGCTAGCCATCAAGGTTGCCGGCCTTCATGTGTCCAATTTCATCCGCTTCACGGTGACTGAGGAACTTTTCGGTGAGACACGATATCCGCCGAATATAGGTTCTAGCAAGAGGAGATGAATAGATAACGGGAAAAAGGTCTATGTGACAGGAGCACATCGTAAAAAGTGTGGGCCAATAGCAAGCTAAAATGGTAGAAGGTAGGCGGGGTTCTCAGCCTCGCGAAGCCAAATGGGTAAGGTACCATGGGCGACGTGGCGAATTAAGATACTTACCTACTTCATTTCTTCTCGTCGGGAACTGACTGCCCTTACTCTACCCTCACCGTTGCGATTCGAAGACCTTCGGCAACAAAGATCCGGACTTAGTGCGGGTCTTCGACGCCCCTGCATGATTGACCAGGACCAACAGCGATGCGCCTCCTCGACACCAGCCGCCTGGAGCTAATCGAGGTAGCAGATGGGAAGGTCCCCGAATACGCCGCGCTGTCGCACACATGGGGCAAGGAAGAGGTTTCACTCCAGGAAATGCAATATGTCAGCCGTCGATGGTCGAGCGCCGTTTCACAGACCGCCTCTGCCATCAAGGCCAAAGCCGGCTATGCGAAGATCAAAGGTTCAGCGGCACTGGCGGCTGGGCACGGCTATAACTACATCTGGATTGACACCTGCTGTATCGACAAGACGAGTAGCGCCGAGCTATCCGAGGCCATCAACTCAATGTTTCAATGGTACAAGAAGGCGGCCATTTGCTACGCATACCTCGAGGATGTCAAGTATGGCTACCACGACATCAAAGGCGGCGTATTCCACTATCTCTGTCAGCATAGCCGATGGTTTACTAGAGGCTGGACGCTGCAAGAACTGATCGCCCCGGACGACGTCATGTTCTACGGCGCAGATTGGGGGTTCCTCGGTAGCAAAGGCGACGAGGATGTGCGCATCTCCCTCGCCGGCATCACTGGTGTCGATGCACGAGTCTTGGGGGGAGTGATTCCAACCTCGGATGTGAGCATAGCGACCCGGATGAGGTGGGCATCGCGGCGCGAGACTACACGTGTTGAAGACCTCGCCTACAGCCTTATGGGCCTGTTCGACGTCAACATGTATGTGCCAGTGCGTCACTTGTCTGAAACGGCCAAGACGAGTTAACGTTGTGAATTATAGGCCTCTTCTCTACGGCGAAGGCACCAAGGCGTTCATCCGACTGCAAGAGATACTAAAAGGATCAGATGATCACAGCATATTTGCCTGGATGTCTCAGGATGACAATATCTCGGAATCACACTTGTGTGGTCTTTTGGCAGAAAGCCCCGCGGTCTTTGCGGAGGTCGAAAACTACCGCCCTCTCCCTCCTGCGATGTCCCGCGGAAGTACAGCCTGGACCATCACTAATCATGGCCTGCGATTGTCCCTCTTCCTTCAGCCAGCCATGTCAGAAGATGGAATAATAACCCCGGACGAGTACAACGCGGTGCTAGAATGTGCGAGGCGGCGTGGCGACGGCTGGTCAGAGAGCCCAGCCATCCGTTTACGACGCCTATACGGTGATCAATTCGCTCGTGTCGGCCCCCAAACGGTCGAAATCATGAAAACCCCGGCCTACGACCAAGATCTTCATTCCGGCTCATACGAAGTCATATTTGTCAAGCAGAAGCCCGCCTACGCGGTCCCTGACTTCATGGTATCGTTTGATAACATTCGCCAACCAGACGCTGCAAGACTACCATCTGTCTACATCACTGGTGCATGGCCTGAAAAGTACTGGGACGCAGAAGCCGCTACTCTCCGATCTATCCCTTCCGAGATGAACCGCATTGTAGGGTTGTTTAGATTCCACGACCCAGCACTCAATGTCGATATCGACTGCGCGGTAGGGCTGCAACGGAGGCCAGACCGAGCCTGGGGCTTCTGGACGCTGCAGCGCCCCTCCGGTGGCTTTTCGCTTCACAACGCTGCAGTATCCGCTAATATGTTTCTCGCCATGATACGTAACGAGTCAGTTCCTCGGATGTATCAAGACTTGAGGCCGCTCACATGGGAAATGGACGTGGAGAGGGTAGACCGAATGTACATCCGAATCCGTGAAACTTATATTCACGGGAGGGTTCATCTTTTTGTCAAGGCATCGGCAGCTATGGAGCTTACTGCACATCCGGCTGAACGAGATTTTGGCCCACGAGCACCGTCTCCAACAGAACCGCCTTCGCCGATTGTAAACGTTCGGACGCCCTTGAATTCCCGCCTTAGGATACTACTGATGGATTTAACTATATCCACATCTCTCAGATGCGGCTATTTGGCGTCCGAGGCTCCGACATATCCCCGAGTACGCACAGCCCCCCACGTACCAGTTCTGGAAGAATTCGAGGATATGGTTAGTAGTAGAGATCTTCATGGCAGCAATCCAGATGGAACTAGGGGACTCGAAGATTCCGAGGAAGGAGAAGCCAAGGGACCAGCGGATCTCGAAAACAAGGACCCCCGTCCTCAAGGTGTTGCCATCGATTTCTCCGACCTTGGACCTCTTCATTGGGCTGTAATAAAGGGTCACCTACCTGTCATCGAAAATCTTTTGGGAGCAGCGGCCAACATTTTTGCTAGAACTGCACAGGGTTGGTTGCCGGTCCACCTAGCCGCTTTGTTCGGCCGTTTCACCATCCTGAACTGGCTTGTTGACGACGCTATTAAAAAGGGATTGCAGCCCTGGGATGAGGGAGCCATGCTAGACGACCAACTCAATGTACTACGTGAAAATACCGTCCATCTAGCCGCTGCACACATATCGACTGCGATTGGCCACGAACTAGAGGCTCTTTACCGTTTCTTGCGTCAGTCTCGAGCTGAGAAGGCTTGGCTTTCTCCCAACTGTTTTGGAGAAACCCCACTGCACCGGCTAGCGGCTATGGGCGAGGTACATCTTCAATCAGATTTCAGGATGATGGAGTTCTTCGATGGGGTCTCTGACGCCCTAGATCACAGGGGCCGGAACTTTCTTTGGCATGCCACATGTGCGGGCTCGCCTGAGAAGATTGAATGGCTCATCCATCACCACCATGCTAATGTCTCCGCGGCTGACATATTTGGGATCAGTGCATTGCACATTGCCTGTCGACGAGGGGATACAAGGGTGGCCAAAATACTCTTGCTCGCAGGTGCGGATCCGAACGCAAGGACCCATGCCCCGGGGTTGACGCCCGCCCACTACGCCGTTATTTTTAACCAGCCCGAGTGTCTCCGCTTGCTTCTGGAACATGGCGCTGATGTCACAAGGCCAACCAACGCCAAAGGAGAATGCTTTAGGCCGATCCACCTTGCTCTTTGGGGGGAATACAAAGAATGCGTCCAGATACTTCAAACTGCCCATCTCGTCGAATTGTGGACGTGTACGCATTATATTCGACGGATCCCATCAACAAATGATCTTTGCCCTTTCGAAATATGCGAAAGTAATCTGACAGTTGGTGATCTGCTAGCCAGCAAGGGGAAGTCGAGGAAGGGGATAAAAAGGACCGTTTTATCCATTCCTGACCCACTCGCCCAGGATGTAAGCCAGAGAACTCGGTCGGAAGTCAAAGATAGCACGGCTATCGGACTTCACGCAGGTGCTTCGGGCGAAACCAGCCCATACGGCCATGATCCACGGATGATTCCGCTTCCTGAGTCGCCCACCACCGATGACCCTAGTTCCCAAATAATGGATAAAGAATTTGACGAAATGCCAACATCTCATTCGCTAGAGTATGGAGGGATTCCATCCTTGTTGGAGACCAGCGCGAACATCCTTGAATTTGACCAGTCTCCTCTCCACATCATTCCGTAAGACCTAAGAAGAAAGAAGGTTGCTTTTGGGTTTGCTTAGGCCAATGTAAGCAGATGCAAATGAGTGTCGGGGTTTCAAAGGATGTAACAGAGCAGGGCTGCTAATAGCAAGAAAACAGGAGAGAGATGGTAACCAACACTCTGTTTACGTTATTGGCTGCTAGCTGCTGGCTGATGATTGACGCGGCAATTCTAATGGTTCATATAAGACTGCTAGTTAAAAAACTGTTAAATGTATCAACGTCTCTAACCATCTAGCTCTAACTTTCAGATTAAGTACCAAATAAGTGTATAAAACACAGTTAGTTAATACCCTTCTATATTACCCTAATTTCCCTATACGAGACAACTTAGGTGTGCGTTTTGCCGTGCATTAAATAGATTGATGGGGGCTTTGGCATTTAGATTTACGAGCTGTTCATTCTCTCGGGTCATACGGATACGATCTAATAGCTCGATCCACGCTTAGCCATCTGAACTAACAGGTAAAGTCACTCCGTCTCCTTCTTACATCGACCCCACCCGATGACCAGCTCTATACGCTTCCGTGCACAACCCTTCGTATATTTTAATACCTCTTACTTCGCTTTTTTCTCGCCTTTTTTAATCCTCTTATAATTTGCCCTCCATACCTGCTGTTTTTGAAGATCCTGGTGGAGATAGCGCTGCCAATTCTTGCATTTCTTCTTCTGGCCCTTTCGACTCTGTCCAGTTAACCAACCATATCTCAATTGTTCTGCCTAGGTTGTCGATTTGGTCGATGGTATTTCCAGCATGGAGGCATATCCTCACTCTCTCACTCCTCTTGGGCACCGTGGGAGCCACGATGGGGCGCACCATGAAGCCGTTTTGCTGGCAGTGCCGGGCCAAACTACGCGGGTAGGACGTGAAAAGCGGGATGATGGGCGATTGTGGCGTATCAGCGTTTGCATGTAAAAGCCTACGCAAAGGTCGGTGGCGAGAACATATAGATAGAAGCATATTGTGGGTGTGACATATGATGCCCCTTAAGTGTAGAACCAAGGGTTCGGCCCGTCCAGCTGTTAAAAACTCGTACACGGTTTCTATGCTTGCCAAGGAGGTAAACGCCATGGCCGTTGTATAAATCAGGCTTCTAGCATAGTTGATGAGATATGACCGCGTAGTCTGCGAGCATAACACGATTCCTTGAGTTTATATGGTAAGCGGAACGTACGATGTGAACGCTGTAGGAGAGAAGAAATACCTCCAGCACAGCCCAGCGCTTTCCCAAACCCTACGACGCGGGCCCAGATACGGTCTTCCAACCCGAGCTCGCACACGCGTCCACGGCCCTTGTCACCTCGGACACCAACGGAATGCGCTTCGTCGACAATAATGTACCCGTTCCCCAATGGCAGATGCCGCTCGACACACTCGACAACATCAGTGAGGGGAACCACGTCTCCGTCCATGCTGTATATTCCTTCGACCGCAATGAACACGTTTTTGGATCCATCTTTGATTCTGTCTCCGTCCGAACCGCTATGAAGGTCTTTCAAGACCACTTCAAGAGCTTTCAATCTCGGTGTCGACTCGGTAACAGGTGCGCTGTTCCCTGCGGTCTCTTCACGAACGCAATTATGCGCAAATGGAATCCGCCGAGTGGCTCTACTTAACCTCATGCCGTCGTGCACGCTAGCATGGATCAATTCGTCAAACACGAGTATATCGCCCGGCTGCGGAACACAACTGAAAAGGCCGACGTTGGCGTCCATGGCCGAGTTGAAGAGCAGGCCTGCCTCAGCGCCGTGAAACTTGGCTACACTATGCTCGAGTCTCTCGGCTAGCTCCGAATTACCGTCTAGTAGGCGTGACCCGCCTGATCCGAGGAGGCCGCTCCCATGTCTGGGGACTGGCGTAACGAGTTGGGACTCCAGTTTAGCCAGATAAGAGGTTTGGATTTCAACATTTGATGCCAAAGAGAGATATGCATTGGAAGAGAAGTCCACTGTACCGGGAGTGACAGTGGTAAGAGAGCGAAATTGGTTGTTCTCCTTCCGGCGGGCGAGATGACCGGCCAGCAATTGTTCCAATCGACTCGGCGGCCTGTTCGTCATATCTGCACGTTGCGGAACAAGAAGACACAGATTGTAAACTAGTCAAGTCAGACTCAACGCAGAAGAAAAAAACCACGCACCAGTCATCTCGCTACCCCTCAGTGTCGACCAGCACTGTATCGCCCTGGCCAAATGAAACGATTCCATCCACCCTAGCACCTATCTGCCTAAAAGGTTCATTTAGGCGGGCCAGCTCAGATCGATGTGGAACCAGGGTTGAACCGGGATAAATTAGATAGAACTGCCTATTTCAGAAAGCTACAAACAGGGCCATTATCCGCGCAAGCCGTTTAAGAGCATAGCTTGAGCATAGAGCCGAGAAAGAGCACGGTCATCCACGCTATATACAGCATCCCGAAGCACAGCGATAGTCCGGTGATAACCACAGCACTGGCCCGAACTATACCGCATTATTGTGATGCATCTTCGTTTTTGGAGTGCTACATCATAGAGCAAGAATTGTACATAGCGGCAGGTCGACACGGACTAGCGGACAGGAGAGAATGCCGCCGGTCGGATCGATCTTGTGGCGGTCTTTGAAGGTGTACCAGGTCTTCGGGGCCAATACGGATGTGGGAAAGACAATTGTTACGACGATCCTGTGCAATGCCACAACAAGGCAGGCCCAGGACGGACACACGGCCTATCTCAAGCCAATCTCGACGGGCCCCCATGATGAAGCTGATGAGAGGTGTAGGTAACATTCTCCCAGTTTGGATACGTGCGATGCCATTCTAAAAGAACGAGCAGATTGTTTAGATTGAACTCGAGCCAAGAATCCCAATGCGTTGAGACTAACTGACGAGGGTCTCTAGTCACATCAGAGGCTTCGTTCGCGGCGTAGAGTCAAGGACGTTATTACAGTATGATCTTGCCGCAAGCCCCCATCTGGCGGCACGGATAACGAAGCAGGTAAGGTGGAAATCATCTAGTTAGTCTGACACGTGACTTGCTTCCGACTCACAGCACCTATATAGCCAGTCCCCTCGGACGATACGCTCCTCTCCGAGATCCACTCTGCTGCAGCCCGCTACGCGTCTTCCAACTTGTCGTGGTTGTTCATTGAGACGGCTGGCGGTGTGCACTCACCGGGCCCATCTGGGACGACCCAGGCGGATCTCTACATGCCTCTGCGGCTGCCTGTTGTTCTCGTGGGCGATTCCAAGCTCGGGGGCATCTCGCAGACCATCTCTGCTTTCGAGGCTCTCAAGATCCGTGGGTACGATGTCGAAGCGGTTCTGCTGTTCCGAGACACCAAGTACGAGAACTACACCTATCTTGCGGACTACTTTGGTGAGAAACATGGTATCCCGGTTACAGCAGTGGCGTCACCGCCAGAGCGCAACGCCATCGACCCAGCATCAGACCGCATGGATATGATGCGATACTACGAGGCGATGAGCCGCGACATATCCATCCAGCAGGTATTAGAGAAATTAGGATCACGCCATCACGATCGCATTGCCCGGCTCGAATCCATGGCGCATGACGCCGAGAGGCGGATATGGTACCCCTTCACGCAGCAGAAGCACCTGACGGCGGACAAGATTACCGTCATTGATTCTGCCCAGGGTGACTACTTCCAGACATTTACCGCATCACTATTCCAGGCGCCTACCATGAGCGCTGGCCGCGCGATTGAGACGACCGCTCCTACAAACCCCGTGCCCCTGCTTCGGCCATCGTTTGACGGCTCGGCCTCCTGGTGGACGCAGGGGCTGGGCCACGGCAATGCAGAGCTAGGCCTCGCAGCCGCATATGCAGCTGGCCGGTACGGACACGTCATGTTCGCAGAAACAATCCACGAACCGGCGCTGACCCTGGCGAACGAGCTCGTGCGCGGCATGGCCAACCCGCGGCTGACGCGCGTGTTCTTCTCCGACAACGGCAGCACAGGTGCTGAGGTTGCCATCAAGATGGCGCTGCGTGCGACACGGCTGCGCTATGGTTGGTCGGCCGGTGAGAAGCTTGACATCGTTGGCCTTAAGGGGAGCTACCATGGAGATACGATGGGGGCCATGAACTGCGCCGAGCCGAGCACGTTCAACGAGAAGGTCGAGTGGTACGAGGGCAGGGGGTTTTGGTTTGACTATCCGACTGTACAGCTGACAGAGGGGAAATGGATCACACGAATCCCAAAAGAACTGGAGCGAAGCCTAGGGCTGGGCCGGGAATATTCCTCGCTGGAACACGTCTTCGATGTCCGAGGTAGGGAGGCTCGGGGTGAGGCCCAGGCATACGAGAGTTACATCACGGACACGCTACGCGCCCTGCAGTCGCAGGGCCGAAAGTTCGGCGCCCTCATCTTGGAACCCGTCATCCTTGGCGCCGGTGGTATGCTCTTTGTGTGCGTGGCGTCCAAGAATCCTGTCGTTCGAAGAGGAAAATTAGCTAACACATCTCCAGCGACCCCCTGTTCCAACGGGCTCTCGTGAACACCGTCCGCCGCTCAGCGCACCTTTTTGCTAGCGCCGAGGAACGTGGGCAAGCTGGAGAACTCGTAGAGGACAGGATTTCATGGACAGGATTGCCCGTCGTTTTTGATGAGGTTTTCACAGGGCTGTATCGTCTCGGCCGGTTCTCCGCCGCATCGTTTCTAGGGGTCGACGCGGATGTCTCGGTGCATGCCAAGCTCTTGACGGGCGGCCTTGTCCCGCTTTGCACTACGTTGGCATCCGAGAGCATCTTCCGGGCCTTCGAGACAGATGACAAAAGCGACGCCCTGCTGCATGGCCACAGCTACACTGCCCACGCGGTTGGCTGCCAGGTTGCCGTCCGCAGTCTTGCCACCATGTCCGCCCTAGATGCGCGCGGAGACTGGGACTGGGCCAAGGCTAGATGGCGGCCCCAGGCTTCAGAATCTGCCAAGTCTGCCATGGATAAGGCAGACACCTTTGTGTGGTCAATGTGGAGCCCGGAATTCCTGGACGCACTCTCGCGACAGACTTCAATCGTGGACGGGCTGTGGGCACTCGGAAGCGTCCTTGCCATCCATGTGAAGGGGCGCGATGGGGGCGGGTACAAAAGCAATGCCGCGAGGGTGATTCAGGCAGCCTTGCTTGGTGCGGAAGGAACGAAAACTGCCCCGCTGTGGAATGTGCACAGTAGAGTGCTGGGCAACGTTTTGTACCTCATGGCTAGCCAGAAGACGACAGAGGGTGGTATTGGACAAGTAGAGGAGCTACTACGTCAAACCTTTGCGGCGTAAAAGCCCTTTTTTTTTCAGCAGAATACCATATAACCCGATATTTAGAGCTAGGCAAGTTGATGGACTATTATTTCCCAGATTTCGGTGTCGTGCTCTGACCTAGATCCAGCTCTGACGCCTCTAGCTGACTACTGCTGTCTATGCAGCACTAGGCGGCGTCCTTGGCTTGACCAGGCCCTTCCTCGGGCCTTAGCGGGGATTTGTCGAAGCTCTTCATCGGCTCGAGCCCCCATCGTCCAAACAGGGCAGCATCCTCGTCCCAACCGTTGCACTCTGTTGTGAGCATCTTCTCGCCTGTGAAGATGGCGTTCGCGCCGGCCATAAAGCAGAGCGCTTGCTGCTCTTCAGCCATCGTCTTTCTCCCCGCCGCAATGCGGATGATGGTAGAAGGCATAAGGATGCGCGCCGTGGCAATCGTTCGTAGCATGCTAGGGAACCCGATAGGCTCTCGGTTGCCCAGCGGAGTCCCCTTGATGGGGACAAGCGCGTTGACAGGAAAGCTCTCTGGATGGGACGGGAGCGTGGATACAGTATGTAACAGACCGATGCGGTCTTCGGAGGTCTCACCCAGGCCAAGAATACCGCCCGAGCAGACGTTGATGCCCGCATCGCGGACGTGTCCCAGCGTCTGCAGGCGCTCATCGTAGGTGCGCGTGGAGATGACGCTGGGGTAGAATTCCCGGCTCGTGTCGACGTTGTGGTTATAGGCCGTCAGGCCGGCGTCCTTGAGCTCCCGCGCCTGCTCCGCGTTGATCATGCCCAACGTCACGCACGACTCCATGCCGAGCGCCTTGACCCCGGCTATCATCTCCTTGATGCGCGACAGGCTGGCCTTGCGGCCCCGCATGTCTCGCCACGCCGCGCCCATACAGAACCGGGTGCTGCCGCGGTCCCGAGCTTCACGGGCCGCCGCCAGCACCGACTCAACACTTTCCATCCGCTTTGCCTGCAACCCCGTTCCGCCCTGGTACCGTGTCGACTGTGCGCAATACGTGCAGTCCTCGGAGCAACCACCCGTTTTGATGTTCATGAGCGTGCATAGCTGTACTTCGGTCGGGTTGTGGAACCGGCGGTGGATCTGGGCCTGGACGAGCAGTAGATTAGCACTAGGGATGCAAATAGACAAAGATAGACAACCAACGAGCAGACTTACCGACTGAAACGCCAGTTCCAGGAGCGGCTGGTAGTAAATCGCAGCGATTTCTTTTCTCGTCCAGTCATGCTTCAAGGCAGTGGCAGCGACAGCCTCGAGCAAGATTCGTCGCTGCTCAAGGGACGTTTGGGCAACGTCCGGTGACTCTTGCCCCTGCCGCCGGGTTTCGGGAGGGGGGGACTGCGGAAGTGAGTGAGGGGTCAACGCGGGCCGGGTGCTGGCGTGGCTCTGCGCGGCAGTTGACAATCGCGCATGGCAGACAGCAAGCCGTCGGCCCTGAAGACCGGCGAGTCGAGCAGCGTTAGTAGCTATTGTGTTGGCCATTGCCCCCATCATGGCTATCGTCTGCTCCTCTTCTTTCTCTCCACTGAGAGGTGTCGAGTGTGTGCGTCTTGGGGGGAAGCCTCCGTTACTGGGCCGGCAAAATCCATCCTCGCATCATCGCTCGCTTAATTTGGCCTACATTCAGCACGTTCTTTTCGCGCGACCAATCATTTTCGCACGAGGGAATTACTCCTCTATTGAGAATTATAGTAGTCAACGCTTAGTTGTCGTGAGTGAATACACGGAAAGAGTCAGCTACCCCCTCCCTCGGGCCAATTAGCCGCCTGAATGATAAATAAAGACAAATATAGAGAAGTAGTAGAGTGTGCACGACTCGGACGAGAAAGCACAGTTGGCCCGCAGGGCGAATGCCATACGCCGCAAAAGATGAATATAATATTGTATTTGTCTCGATTCGAATCTGATATTTACATTGTAGTATTGGAGAAATAGTAGCGGTACCCCCGTTTGCTCCTGGCGTTTTGCCGCCGATATCGAGGCAACTGCCGCTCGTTGTTTGCACGATAAATCTGCTGTCTATGAGGTTACAGCTGTGGTCCCAGAATAAGACAAATTCTGTGACTCCGTCATCGTGAGAGGCAAGCCAATAATGAGAGCTGTATTGACCGAAAGTTGCATAATGTTGGATGAGAAAGCCTTCCGACAAGAGCAATCGATTGCTAAAAATACCATGTCTCAGTCGGTCTTCATCAGGTATTGTAAGAGCTCAACAAAACTAGCGGAAAACGGGAGTGACTTGATTGTTGGAAAGAAAAGACTATTGGATCGATACATTGTCCTTTTAATACTTATGCAAACCTTCTTCTTGGAGTGAATTAATACTGTATTTAAAATTTGGGAGTCTCTCTTTGTGCGACTGCGGTCCAGCCAGGTGTAGACCGACCCTCAGGTTAGCTTGCGGGGTTAGGGACTCCTTATTCCCCAAACTACAGGTAGGTTATTATCTATTGTTGACGACTTTCCTAGCTTATCCCAGTCGTCTCTATATTACTCCGCCGTAAAATACTGCCTCCCTTCAGCACACTATATTAGCGAAATGGCCGGTGGAGCCGGGAGCCTTCCAGCCACATATGCCATGTCCGGTTCTGAAACTGAGCGCACCTGCCGCGACCCTTAAGGGTGACTTGTGCCTCCTGTGAGTGTTCAATCTATAAATCAAAGCCCCTGTAGTTATCGTTTCTTTTCCTGTTACTGCTCTTCTCTTTGCCTCCACATCGAAAAGCTGCAAACGCGCCAATCGGAGCGGGGGGGGATCATTATGCGGGGATAGAGTTACTAGGGGCGGAGAACTTCGCGTGTCTGGTAGCATTATCGTTGGACGTCACATGTCTTTTGACCAAGCGAGCCAATCCCGCTGCGCGATAGATTTCTCATTCCGAAACTACTACCACTAGGAACACTTGGCCCGGGAGCAGTCCCGCAACCGCTCGCCAAGTTTAGGCAGTGTCCCTTCGGGATAAGATATGCCGGTCCTTGGTGGGACGGCCGGTGCGGGCAGCACGGCCAAGGCTGGTTCGTTCATTAGAGGTGCCATTCGCTCTTCTCACACCTGGCCAATCGTCCTATACACAGCAGCAGATTTAAAAGGGGACGTTATCCTAGCTTTAAGACAGGATTGTTAGTGGCTGGGACGACTTCACCAGGATGGTAGGCTTCAAGCAATCATGGTTAGCGCTCGCAGGTGCTTGTGTTCCTTTGGCCTACGCATTCGTCAATCCAATCAAGACGCTCAACGGCAGTGACCCCTTTATGGTCTTCTATAATGGAATGTTGGGCCCCCAATGTGCTTCTAAGGCGGACTGGAAATCTGACAACGAATTCAGGTACTACCTTACCACCACGACGTGGTCCGATGTCGAGATCACGGCGGCGTCAACTGTTGACGGCCTCAAGACAGCGACGCCTCAAGTCATCTACTCCGACAGATCGGACCCAGCCCGTGCTGCAAACTGGTGGGCTCCCGAGATATGGCGAATCGACGGTCGGTGGTACGCCTACTTTTCCACAAGCGTTTCGTCTTCCGACTGGGGCGTGATACTTCCGAGCTTGTCCGTATGGGTCTTGGAAGGAGGGACCGGGGCGCCCCTTTCCGAGCCCTACATCCTCTTGGGCAGCGTTCGTCCCTCGAACTATGCAGGAGGGATGCTAGATGCTGTGAGTAATGCGATCAACTAGAGAGCGGAGGCTCTGTGTTTGGGTAACTGACTTGGACGGCACCTAGACCACGTACGAGATTAACAGAAAGCGATACTTCATCGTAAGTCATTCTTCATTGCCTTCGCAACCTTCGCGATTAGCCCTTCATGGTTGAAACGATTCATCTCAGAGCTATCTCTAATTGAGCCTGAATGACAGTACTCCGCTGTTAACGGCCCGGAGTCTCCGGAAGGTGCTTCCCTTTGGGCTGCCGAGATGACGTCGCCCACAACAGTAGGTCCCGCCACCATGATTGCATACCCGACTCTCGACTGGGAGAAGACGGTCTCCGGTGTTCTGGAGGGGCCAGCAGGCATAACCTCTCCTAATGACGACCTTTGGATTGTATACTCTGCGGATTCATGCAACGGCCCCGTGTACAAGCTGGGTGCCCTCAAATATACGCCAGGTGCTGACCCTTTGCTACCTTCATCCTGGACTAAGCTGGAGGAGCCACTTCTGCAAACGAACGAAACAGAGGCAATCTATGCGCCCGGCCACAACGGCTTCTTCAAGAGCCCCGATGGCACCGAGGACTGGATTGTGTATCACGCCAACCGAGAGTCGAATGGTTCGTGCGGAGCGTACCGACAAACATTTGTAAAGCAGGTCTCGTGGAGCAAAGATGGTGTTCCTATTCTCGCACCTCCAGTGGTTCCCGGTGAAGAAGTTGCAGAGCCTTCTAGAGAGTATTTTAATGCGGTATAAGGAGCATCGGATCGTTTCCCGGTAGATACGTAGTGCGAAGGAGGTAGTTAGATAAAACTTAGCTGATAACAGGTCTTCTTTTAGCATATTTAAGCTCGCTTAGTGTAGGCCTAGCGAAGCTCGATTTTACATACCACTACTAGAAGGTGCTATCTGCCTTAGCTTATATAGTTTTCGAGTTATAAAGCATAATATAATGTCGTATAAAGTGCCTACTTTTCTTAAGTGCATATCATATCACCAGCTGCGAGATCAGGCCTGCTAGCAACTAGTAACGGTTAGCCGGCACTAGCTATAGTATAAGGAACTAGGGACCCCCTATTCGCTAGTAGCGATATAAGAGCGGCAGAGCTCTCTCTCTATTAATATATTGTAACATAGGGCCTGAGGCGAACCGGCGCCGACTGGCGCCAGCTGCGCCAACGAACCGAGGGGGAACTATCCCCGCTCCGGTGCCTTAACTAGATCCCAGGGAAAGAAGCCCGAGGCTTCCCCTGACCCTGATCTTTAAAGTTAGCTCTGTAACTGAGAAGACTATGAAAACCCCCGCTATAGGCCTTGTAGTACCTTAGCCTGGTTAACTTAGCGTCCCTGCCTTACCTCTGGTAAAACTCTTAATACTCTGTGTATTATATTAAGGGCTAAGTTAACGTGTGGATTAGGATCAGCCAGCCGATCAGCCACCTATTTTAAGCTGTGGATATCCCCCCTGGAGTAAGACCCGGCTGGGTGGTATTTCTTTCTGCTTCGAAGAACAGAGTAATGCCGCCACTAATTGAAGTCCAGGACCAGGACGGAGTACTATCACCCGCCTCCCGGCTGCCCAAAATCACACAAGCACCCTGGAGTATCCCCTGTAGTCCTCTACCTTCTACCTACTCTCCCTTTGGTTCTAGTCCAATCTGGCTCACACCCTCCACTAACACCCCTCCCTCCATAACAGGCCATGACTGCTCGAGTGCCAGAACCTCACGGGACCGCTTTCAGCTGCAACCTGCTAGTACTCCAGGAGAACTTCGAGTGGACCGACGCGGCCGCCAAAGGCAGCATATTCACGCAGGAGATCGGGCTCGAAGTCAGCCACATCCTATGCCCGGACTACAGTACTATCCTAGTCAAGGAAGCTGATGCCGATGCCTTCGCACCCTTCTTTTTCATCAGGTGGGAACCATGAAGGGGCCGAGATCGTCAAGACCAAGCCCGACGCCTAGCCGTGGACGAGCCGTCGCGCCGAGTGACTCGTTCCGATTGAGGGGGTGGCGCGGAAGGCGCAGTTCTGAGGGAGGTCTCTGAGGGAGGTATTGCGATCCAAGGCGAGGCGAA
>MU270064.1:233165-369893 GCA_021432635.1 Thozetella sp. PMI_491 | reverse complement strand
CGTCTTGATCACTCACTCTCAGAGATCCCTGATTCCGGGTTTCGGGGCGGCGATCTCTAGAAGAGTGTTTGTAAGCTTCCCTTAGCTGTTCTGTGTCGCTTTGAAAGCAACACTGATCAGTGTTTGGTAAGCGTACGAGATCTCGTAAAGCAATAAAGCAAACAAACTGTGTAAATCCGTATCGTGTATTAGTATCTATCTTGTGTATTGTCATTCCTAAGAGCCAATAAGCTCAGGAACGACTTTTATATGCTCCCATTGATCACGTAAGAAGAATCCACGTGATCAATGGGATCCTAATACTACAGATCCTCCACAGCTCGCCAGCGCTGCGAACAGCTATTCCAACATACACCATATTTTGACCGCGATGTTGTTCACTAGTTGCGCCTCTTTGTATGAGACCATGACAAAGTATTATGGTCATCAGCAAATATCCCGGTTGCCACGTTGGCTTAGGCAAACTAGTTCTGCGATTTACCTGGCGCATCGTTTGGAAGGTGTCGTCGGCTAGATTGGCTAGCCAGCCTGCATGCACGTTCAAGCCGTTCCTAATGAGCGTACAGATTACATGGACAAAATTGCGGGTCTATGTAAGACTTGAAGACTTGGTGGTTCAGCCTTGAAACTCTGCTACGACCGAGCTGGCGGTTAGGACGTTAATGGGGGGCTCTTTCCCTCCAAGGAGTGGTTGCCGGGCCTAGTCCTTTACTTAAACAGCCGTTTTCATCGCATGGAACATCGAATGTCTCCCGCAAGCGCCGGACCTCGCACCCAGTCTTTGCCGCCCATGTGTGATTCATCATGCTGCGAGCCTCTTATTTGCTATCAAGCGGCCCCAGTGCTTCTATTTCACTTTCATTCGTAGAAAACTTCTTGTGGTCTTGGTTTATCAGAGCAACTTCCGGGCAGTAGGTTTGTATCGCGTCCATACGCTCCGCATTCCAGAGTCGTGGGGCATGGAAGCCAATGGGTTGGTCGTACCACAGCGACTCAACCGAGAACTGCTGCGCAACCTCCACCTCCGGAAGCTTTGCGCCCATTTCCACCATTTTCCTGTAATAGAACGAGTCCTCGATGCACAGATCCTTTCTGTCGGCCTTCCAGTTCACGTCGAAATCGTTGAGCGGGCTCGCAAGGATGTCCAGAATCAGCTTGGGGTTGCGCAATGAGAGACCGCCATTGAAGCCCTTGCCAAAGAAGGGATTAAGAGGAGCGCCGACGAAATCCCACTCCAGGAAGTCGTCGACGGTCATATTGGCGTTACTGCAGATGATGCTGTCTGTCTGAAAGAAGAGCACTCGAGATGCCTCTTTCACCTGCTCCCACAACCAGGGCCGTGTCATGAACAAGTTCACATGCTTCCATTTCTTCAGCATTGTTCCGGGGGGTAGAAATCGAACGCTGACTCGTTTTTCCCGGAGGGCCTCTTGGAAGCGCGCCGAAGGCGGCATCTTCCACACATCCTCGAGAGTAAACAATATGACGTGCCAGGAAGGCCCCAAAACCGCCGAGAAATGTAGAAGGAGGGGAACAAGGTTGTCCAGCATTCGGGTTTCGACTAGGACACCGATCTTATCGTGAATTGTCGATGCGTCTTGAAGGGATGGACCGTCCGATGGGCGCCAGTCTTGTATCAGTGAATCGGCGGGCGGAGACTGGATTGCGTTAGGATGAGCAGCACTCGGGCAGGGAGTAATCGAGAAAATATCGCATACTAGGACACTGAAGGAATGTTTCCCGAGCAGAAACCATGCGGTCACGGCGGCGTTGAATGCGAGTATGACCACAACGATACTTCGCAGTGCCTTTGGGCTCTGGAGCAGCCCCGATCCGAGCGCCATCTCCCCTCAGTTTGAAAGGCGAGGTAAACTACCCAGCGACAGAGACAGGCGCGAATGAAGCTGCTTTGAGCGCTAGCTACATGGTCGTCGCCCGGCGCAAAAAGAGAGGCTTGTTGCGAGCCCGAAGGAGGCTAGGTCGGCTAATAGGCCTAAACGTGAAAACAAGTAACTTGGGGTTCCACGGGATGGAGGGCGGGTTGTCAGATGATAAAATGGGACTGAGAATATTACCCCTTGTCTTTGGGTGGGGCGACTTCGCAAAAGGGGGCGCTTCGGACTCATCCAATCAAATATGCATAAGAAATTGTGCTGGGATGTCGTCCGCGCCAAGGAACCGCCGCAGCTGATTCGTTGCGAGAGCTTTGGGCAGTTCCGTCGCTGACCATGGAACCCCCAGTAGCGGCCACAGTGGGTCCCATATACATGTTGGTTCCAGGTGTGATTGACGATGGTCTTCGGCAAACCAACAGCACAGAGTATGCGACCTCCTGCTGCACCTAACCGCCAGCATGCCCTCAGACGAGAGGAAAGGGACTGGGCTGTTGGTTCCATGTTTTCCGTTCAGCCCAAAGTCCGCAGAAGAGCGGTACTGGGGAGACCGGAAGAAGTGCGCTCATAGTTTCCGCTGCGTCATAAAATGTGCTGCGTGCGGCAACTCGATACTTGCCCATTGTTCTGACCCGATCTAACTTGTCGTGTTACTGTTTATCGTATCTAGGGTAGTCTTAGTCTGCTCCCAATGCAGCTACTACTAGCCCAGGTAGCATTCTTTGCCGCCGTAGCCCGGGTTCTATGTCTCTCTCCTCTAAACCTAGACAACTACATTCAGCGAACAGGACATGCCGGTAAGTTATTGGATAGCAATTCACCTACCTTTATCAGTGGACTTCTCACTGCTTGCGAGCTGGCCAGCTAATTATGTGAGCAAGTTGTCCGACTCGGGGATTTTCTCTACATTGACGGCGGTACAATAGAACAGTTCGAGGGTGACCACACCGACCCGTCGCCAGATGTACCAGGTACTGCCCGCCCAAATTTCATGCTCAACATCTATAAGCCTGTGCTAACCCGTTTGCTGCTCCTAGTCAATACGACCTTGACCCTTCCCCTTGCCTCTGCGTGGACGAATAGCAGCTTACAACTGGCCACCATCCAGAAACCGGATACCCCGCCTATGTATCGTGAGGCCCTGTGGGTCGATCAGCAGAAGCAATCACTATATCTTTGAGGAGATCCGTTACTGGATGCCGATTACAATAACACGCAAATATGGAGACTGACGGCTGACGGCGCCGGGGGAGGCTTTTGGCAATTTGAATATCCCAAGAACTTGACTCAAGTCTTGGACTTTCAGCGTGCTCAAAGAGGTTCATTCGCAACGTGCTTCAACACTGGGTTTTACTTGGGTGGCTTAAAAGTGGACATCGACCCGGTGACCAAAGCACGGAAACGTTTGCTGGTCCCAGGCCTCCTAACGCACAACTTGACGAGTCAGACATGGGCGAATGAGTCTGCTACCGCATTCGCCACCTTTGGAACCTCGTATGGCGGTGAAGCTGTATGCGTGCCCCCCTTCGGACCGAACGGTTTAGTTCTCTTCCTCGGCGGCGTGACATCCAAAGGTCTTGATTTCCTTGACGCCGACAAGAGTCTTGCCGACAGCGCCGGGGTGGATTTTGACAACTTGACATTCTATGACCCGTTTAAAAAGGAATGGCACTCTCAGGAAGCCACAGGAAACCGTCCCAGTCCAAGACAAGGTTTCTGCGCAGTGGGGGTTCAAGGGCCCAACACAACTTATGAGATGTACGGACCAATCCTAGAACGCGTGGCAGATGTCAAGTTTGGTAATTGATCTCACAGCCACAGTTATCTCTACGCCGGGATGGAAACACAAAGTTCCAATCGAACCACCGACATGTATGTGCTGAGCCTTCCTGGGTTCGTGTGGTTCAAGGCCAGCGGTACATTCGGACCTCCTCGAGCCTTTCACCGATGCGTCGCGCTTGGGGACTCTCAGATGGTCACAGTAGGCGGTTGGGTTAATCTCCTCCTTGACCAAGATCCATGGCTTCAAGGTATTGGCGTGGTTGATCTACCTTCCATGTCTCTCAAGAATTCCTACGACCCTAAAGCCGCCGCCTATGACAGCCCGAAGGTCGTCAATGATTGGTATAACAACGGGTACGTGATCCATTGAGAGCTCTCGATCTTACATCTGCTGACCCTTCATAGCGGACTTGCCTCCGTGTCTTGGTCCTCTTACGCAACTAAAAGCCTATTCCTTAATTCACGTACGTATTGAGGTCTTAAACTAGCCCAAGATGCCATTGCAATGTTAATTACTTGTCTCAGAAACGCAATCAACGACGACTCCGAGCAGTCCACAGGATACAACTTCAACTTCGAGCAATCCACAAGATACAGGGCCGAAAAAACTGGGCTCAGGGGCGCTTGCAGGTATCGTGATCGGGGGTGTCGCCCTTGTCGCTTTTCTGGCCAGTCTCGCCTGGCGGTTGCATCGCCGAAGGCAATCCTGCAAACCATATTCTCGAGAGCCCGCAGACTGTGACATACCTATTACACATACACAAGTTGAGCTAGATGGAACCCAAATGCCTCTAGAAGTCACTGCAGTCAAGGACCCGGTAGAGCTAGAGGCTCCTTAGCAGAAGTCACGTCCCCGATAGTGCCATATCACAATAATGTAGTGGCAGCAGCAGCAGCAGGTCATGCTGGTGCTCAGGGTAGTTTAAATATAACATAACGTAATGGTTCATCATTGTTTCTCAAAGCCTTCGACTTGCTAAGGTAGCTCTAATACCTGCCTCCCAATGTGAAATCCGTACCCTAGAATCTTGTCCAGTTTGCTGCCTTCCATTTCGCGTTCATACAGCAATACTCTAACTTAAGGCATGTATTAACCAATTGAGCGGATGAGGCCGTAACGTCACACTCCATCGGCCACAGACTCAGAAACAGAGTAGCAGGATATTTCGTTCACCAGGTTCATAGTGGTTTATCAACGCTTACATACCCATCCCTCCCCCAGGAAGTTCGGTTAGCCGTATAGAGACTGTTAGTTATGTCGAGCATGCGAAATCATGGAAATCCGTCACCCTATCTTCCCCATCTTGATAGTCCCATCCATAGCTGATAGAGGTACTTACAGGCTTGAAGGCGTAAGTAGCTTTAGAGCCTGGAGAAGTATAGTATACAGTGAATCCCCCAGTATCTCCAGTAAGACCTTGATTCGCGATCCGAGGCACGTGCTTGTACGTAGCCCACTGCGCATCATTAGCAGCCAAGCCCGCCAAGATATATAGCCTAGGATCGCGAGACATCAAGGTTCTCACATCGGCACCACCTGGAAATTGGATGTGGACTTCTTCAGTCAGAGAGGGGATAACAAGCAGGTGTACAATATCCCTCCTGCGATTTCGGTGTCCGGGAACACCGCTAGCTTGATGGTGCCATACAGCGCATATCTCGGACACAGCAATATCCCCGTGGCCACACATGTATACCTACGAAGACCCTGGTAACCTAGCCAGGGTCAAGTATGAGAGAGGCTGGTTTGCCTCGGCACAGCTGGCGGCATCTAACATGATATTCGCGTGAGAACTTTAGCCCGAGTCTTCATCATGCGCGAAGTCGGCGCTAGGTACAGAGCCTTGGCGCACAACGCCATATAAGAATGCTGCAGCCGGTAACCGCCTCGGTGGGATTGGCGTTCACTCAAACTGTTAGGCAACACTTTCTGTGATCCTTCACACTGTAACACACTCTTTTAACGCTATCCTGTCATCATGGTGAAGTTTGGCCTCCCTTCTCTAGCAGCTGTCTTCTTGCTGTCTGGAGCTATGGCTCAGACATTAGCTCCATCGCCAACCGAGTCCGTTGACTGCGAGCCTCATGGTGACCACTGGTAAGTCAGGATAGGATAGCTGTTGGATATCGGCTGACTTTGTTAGGCACTGCGCGGGACTCAGGACAACTGCCGAATCCGCCGCTACCCCCAGTGTCTCTACTACTGCTACGGCTACTCCCAGTGGCCACGACCATGATGACCACGATGACGATGACGATGATCACGATCATGAATCCGGGACAGCGTCTTTGGCTCCATCGCCTACGGAGTCCGTGGGCTGCCATCCGCACGGGGATCACTGGCACTGCGACGGGCCGAGAGTGACCTCGACCGTCGTGGGAGGCAACTCGACTATTACCAGTGCTGGAAACGGCGCGTCTTCTACAAGGGTATCGTCGACAACTACCGTTGTTTCTACCGCTGGTGCGGCGGCTTTTGGCCTGAACAAGTTCGTGGCTGTGGGAGGCGCTTTGGCAGCCATCGGACTCGCTTATTAGACCGTTCTGGATGTGACAGCTGATGGAACCTAAATCACTCTCATACTCCAGACCATAATTAGAGATAGCTATGCGTCCTTTACAGCAAAATAATGACTCCTGTTCATGGCTCGCGAAGTTTTATTCGTTTATTCACCTTCATTCTACTCAGCCATGTGCTGTGAACAAGTTGCCCACTTGGCTCCCGTGTTGTTCACATCTTCGTGTGATATTCAGATGATAGAGACATGCTGATTCCCATGAAATAACTTCTATAAGGGTAAATAATTTAAACCTGTTGCTAGATCCCTGGTGGAAGTCGTCGCGTCTTTACGTTTTGATATCGATAATAGTGGCAATATATCACGCCACTCGCGACTGGCTCCTTGAGTTCTGCTGGTGCTCACCCCCAAGCATGCCGACAGCGGAACAGCAGAAGCGAGGGCCTTTCTTTCTCCTTTTACAACTCTCCACTTACGTACTCCGCAATGGTTTACACTGTTATCCAGTCCTTCGGCGAGGGCGGCTCGTCACTTCCTGATCTAGACATGGGTGGCAGGCCATGTGTAATACGACCTAGTCAATGGTCCATCGCATGAGAGCAGCCGTCACCTTTCAGGAGCTAACGAATCTATCAAGGTTCTCGATACTTCTTGGCTCGTTGTATTTTTAAAGGCCAAGGAGGGCAGGTTGAGTGGTTTTGTGGTTGCCAAGTAAACGCCCTCTTCTTAGCAGGCTTGGCTTTGCTTGGCCCTCATCCACCATTTGATCTTGGTCAACCTTGACGGTCTGCCCCCCAAGGGTCAGCATAGATGTATTCCCCTCTATTTGATTCTTGATTTCCTCTTTGGATATTTCCCAGAGACCTGGTGTATGCACGTTGAGTGCTGCTTTAGTCCGCCATGACACTGTCTCGAGCACAACTGTCCACCTCTAACCAGGTCTTGTTCTGGTTTCTAGCCGTTGCAGAGCTTACCCATGGCTCTTATATAACTCGCCGTCAAGATTTATCAACAAGTCTTCTAAGTTCTACAGTGACATCTCATGCTGCGACGTCAACCACAAAAATCACAGCCGTGTCTGACTGTCACAACCACGGAACCACCGTGTTTGTCCACCGCCCTTTCCAAAAGCCACCATTCTGGTATCTAACTGTAGGGACTTCTCAAGGTACTGTGTGGCTGGTCCATCCGAATATGAGGTTATTCTCCCAACAACCGCGACCGGAAGCGCTGCGCCGCAGTATACCGGGTGCCACAACCACGGCTCAGAGCTGTAGGTGTTTGCTGACAACACGAACTCGGGGAACAATACGCTGATTGATTCAGATACTGCTTTGGGCCTGGAGGTGAAGAGGTCGAAGTGCTGACGGACGCAGGGGAGTCTACATCAGATGATGACTCCTCGAGCACCGATTCGTCAGAATCTAGTCCGACTGGAGGCACCAACTGCCATTTCCATGCCGGCGTGGAGCACTGTGTTGGTTCCGAGGGGGAGAATGGCGCGGCATCTGCGACACAGTGCACTCGCCAGGAGCGCGAGTACAACATTCCGTTGAGGATCGGATTGCTGTTTGTCATTCTGGTAACGAGCTTTATCGGTAAGCGGGCGGACCCAGCGTCGACCCAGCATCTATTGTCTAACCTCCACTTTAGGTGTTGCCGGACCGATCCTTCTTAACCGAATGCTTCCTGGAATCGTAGGGCCTGTGTTCACTGTCCTCAAGCAGTTTGGAACCGGCGTCATCTTGTCCACCGCATTTGTCCATGTATGCCCACCAGCAGCGGAGTAGCTCTAACCATGATTCTAACTTTCTAAAACAGCTTTACACCCACGCAACCTTGATGTTCACCAACGAGTGTCTCACGGGCATTGAATACGAAGGGACTACATCGGCGGTCGTAATGGCTGGAATCATCCTGTCTTTCATCGCCGACTACCTCTGCCACCGCCTTACCAAGACTGCCAACAGCAGCACTGACGCTGTCACTAATGTACTAGTGCTGGAAGCAGGCATCGTGTTCCATTCGCTCCGTGAGTTAACAGTTGCTCTATGCTGATGCTTGAAGACCTATGGCCTTGTCTAACCACGGTACAGTAATCGGTCTCACTCTTGTGGTCGCCGGGGACAGCTTCTTCATCACGCTCTTTGTAGTGATTCTCTTTCATCAGATGTTCGAGGGGATCGCGCTAGGCACCCGAATTGCGTCACTCAACGAACAAGGTCTCTCTCGTTCGGAGAGCGCGGAGCAAAGCGGCGTGAAAAGTGCTGACTCTGTTGCGCCCAGGGCAACACACGAGCCGGTGCCAGAGGGTGCTTTCGTTGTGTCATTGGCGAAGAAGATGATGATGGCCCTTGTCTTCGCCTTGGTTACACCAATGGGGATGGCGATCGGCATCGGAGTCTTGAAGCAGTTCAATGGTAATGACCCGTCTACCCTCATCGCGCTCGGGACGCTGGATGCTCTCTCCGCCGGCATCCTTGTATGGGTTGGCGTTGTGGAGATGCTAGCACGCGACTGGATTCTTCCCGGAGGCGAACTGCAGCACGCAGGCGTGGTATTGACCAGCCTAGCTGGCTTCGGACTTCTTGCCGGTATGATTCTCATGAGCTTCCTAGGCAAGTGGGCGTAGCAATCCACATAAACCCTTTCGTGATAAGAAATAGACTTGATGGATTGCATAAAGCCGGGACGCGAATTTGGATCAAAAATTTAGGTAGAGACTCATCATATCGCAATTTTACAATACCCGACGCATTGTTGGAGCCAACTACTAGACCGCTAGTTGTTCAGCTCGTACCGAGTCTCCTCGTTTCTCTTTCTCGACCTGTTCACGATCTACAATTACCACCGCTTTCCCTCTCAGCGAGCCCGATTTCACAACCCCCAGAAGCTCTTCGATGCTTTCCAGTCCGTCAAAAAGCCTCATCTCCACCCGCACCCCATACTTGGCAACGTGCTCGAGCATCTCGTAGCTCTCGTTGACGGAGGCCAACATGCTCCCTTTGAACCGAATATCTCGGAACACAAATTCATAGAAAGGAATGCGCACCTCATCTGGCTGCCCGACTTGTACTACAGTCCCATGCATCTTGGTGATTGCCGCGGATAAGGCGGTGGCTCCGGGCGCATCGGCCAAGGCGATCGTCGCGTCAACACCACCGCCTGTGGCCTCTCTCACGAAGAGCGCTATGGCCTGGTTCTCTCCCCGCGCATCTATTACGAGATCAGCACCAAGCTCCCGCGCCAGCGCCAGGCCTTCATCCCGCGCATCGACGCCCACGACCTTGAGTCCCTTGTTCTTGGCGAACTGGATGCCGATGTGCCCGAGCCCTCCCCCAGCGCCCATGATTCCCAGCCACTGGCCCTCTTGAAGCCCAGCTTGGTCGATGGCCCGCCATATCGTCCTCCCTGCGCAGGCGAGTGGTGCGGCAGTGGCAAAGGATATATCATCGGGTAGGCGATTGGCGAAGCGCGAGTCGATCCGGACATAGTCGGCAAAGTTGCCGTCCGCTGTGACGCCGACGCCACCCTTGGTCAAGTGGCAGTAGTGCTGGAATTTCTCTGGCCCGGTACACTCCTGACATGACCCGCAAGGTTCTAGAGGCAGACCGCACATGACACGGTCTCCGACTTTGAAGAACGAGTCCACAACGGCGGGACCGACAGCGACCACCGTCCCAGAGCCCTCGTGAGACGCGGTGATGGGTGGATTAACGCCCGGCATTAGGCCATTGCGAACCATGCTGTCAGTGTGGCAGTAGGAGGCTACCGCGACTTTGACCAAGAGGTCGTGTGGCTGGAGAGTCGGAACTGGGACGGTTTTGATCTGGTAAGGTGCCTTGAATTCGACGACCTGCACCGCCGTCATGGAGACCGGGTAAGAATGGCTCGCCATGGTTAATAGGTAGACAGACTATCTCTTCAATGAAAGCTAAGCAAGTGATTGCGTAAACACTTTTTGGCAAAGTTAAATATCTCCCTAAAGCCACCAGGCAGTGCCTATGTAATGAACTTGTCGTTCTCCTCGTCGCCTCTTCGAGAGCGACGCCCCTCGGCTTTTGAGATTTAACCGCCAGGAGTGGGCAACAGTCTAGGATGCTTTAGCGGCAGACTCTATATTTCAAGCCTGTGTAAAACGGCGAACAATTATTCTGCAGATGCTTTGTACAAAAGGTTACTGAGGAGTTCAATTGCTTGCGTCAGATGAGGGGTGCCAACATCACGAATGACCCCAACGTGCAAGCCAATCCAGAGTCGGGTGCTCGGATCCAGCATTCTCAGTGGCTAGCTCGGGTATTCCGGCTCAATTGACCAACTGATTTGTTTGAATGCCGAAAATTGCAGCAGTGCTTTCTACATTATCACTAGAAGCATGAGGGGAGAGGGGAGGATAGCGACGAAGAGGGAGTCTTCAGCAAATGCTTTTTTGCTCAGACGACTTAGCCGGCTTCTTGACAATCTCGGTCGAGTCTGCGCCATGGCTAAGGTAGTCGGCGGCGCTCTTTAGAAAGGTCACCCCCAACGCGTGCTAGCCTCTATATGTGACACACAGGTAAGCAGCCACTTTCACATCTACCCTGTGGGCTTCGTAGTAGCTTCACAGCGCTGCTGCGTGGCGAAAGCATTTAGTGTACATAGTCATAACGTCATAACTGGCTTCGTGTGGCTGTCGCGCCAACGAAGGCCATCCACGACTGCGAACCAGAGGGTCTCAGGTCTGCAGCTCCACGCCTCTCCGTATGACACCCACGACAGCACCGGTCTGGATAGCCTCGTTGCCGCCACCCGCCACGCGATGTTCCACCTCAGCTAGACCGTCTAGCCAGGTAACCATGACCTCGGGCTTAACCTCCAGCTTCATGACAGCCTCTGAGACGGACGTGATTATGTCAGCTAGCGCCAGTCCCCGGGCCACCTTGAGCGTGTTGATGGTGGTGAGGCAGGACGTCACATCCTTGGTCTCTAGAAGCGTATCGACGATCTGCTTGATCGCGTCCGGCGGGGGGGCAGCGATGCAGGTGTAGATGGTGTCGACCGTGATCTTCTCTCGGACAATGTCCTTCTCGGGAATCTTGGGGGCGTCCTTGGGCTGGAGAGGCGTGCCTAGGTTAGGTTAGTCGGCTGGCCCTGAGAACATCAGGGAGGCTAGAGGGGGCATACTGGAGGCATGGCAGGCCTGCAGAACATTCAGCGCGCGACGCATGTCGCCCTTGCTAAGCGTCACCAGGGCGTCTGTCGCCGTCGGCTCAATGTTCACTTCCTCCTCGCCGATCACTTTGTCAACGAGCATGCGGATATCCTTCTCCTTGAGAGGGCTGAACCGGAACCGGGTGCATCGAGATAGCAGGGCAGGGCTCAGCTTGTGGGAGTAGTTGGCGATGATGCAGAAGCGCGTGTTCGCTGTGTACTTCTCCATGATGCGCCGGAGGGCCATCTGGGCCGTGTTGGTCATGGCGTCGGCCTCGTCCAGGATAATCAGCTTGTACCCCGCGATGCCCGTGGCACCCCCCCGTCCGCCGGCCATGCTGAAAATCTGCTTGGTCGAGGCAAAGGTCTTGATCTGCTCGCGCACGACGTCGATGCCACGATCGTCGGAGGCGTTGAGCTCGAGCACCATCTGCCTCATGTTCTCGGCCCCGTAGATCCGGCGGGCAAGCGCTAGGACCGTCGAGGTTTTACCCGTGCCGGGCGGTCCGTAGAGCAGGAGATGCGGGAGGCGGTTGGCGTCGATGAACTTGTTGATGGTAGTGAGGATGTCCTGGTGGCCCTCGACGTCGTTGAGCGAGACTGGTCGGTATTTTTCGATCCTGTGGTGCCAAATTAGCATCCCAGAAGCCACAGGGAGAGTTATTTCGCCCGCGGTGCTTACCATGGGAGAGTGTCCTCCGCCTCAACCGGCAGGTTGGCTGTGCTGCGCTTGCCCTTGGTCGCATTGTCTGCCGAGAACTTGATGTCGCCCGAGAGCTCGACATCGACGTCCATCTCGTCCTCAAAGTCCGACATAGTGGCGGTTCAAAGCAATCGGCCGCGTGATGTACTGGATTGCTGTTCCCTTGGGGTCGGGGTGTACTCCAGCAATGGGATGCCTATTTTAGTGCTGCCTCTGGTGTGCTGCCAGAAGGGTGCGGGAGGACGTGACGCGTAGGGCGCGAATTGGCGCGTCGTGGGGCTCGTTTTCGAAGCAGGGGTCTTAAGTGGATGTTTGGCAAAGAACAGGGGTTAGGGTTAAACGCTGCGCAAAGACAAGCGCAAGCGTGCCAGGACGTAGAAGCCCAGGTACGGAGGTACAAATGGAAAGTTCAACCTTAATTTAGATGTTGAAAGGTCTGATGGTCCATGCCGTCTTTTGACCCTAATTATCTAAAAAAGAGCTGTTCTAAAATATAGCTCTTCGCATCTCTCCCACGATGCAATGGTGAACGATTTACCGATCAGCTTTCTCCTCCGCCCCGCCCCGACCCGCCAACAGGCTCACGCCTTCTTCTCGTAGATGATCTCGAACCTCTCGCATAGTACCATGGACTCGTCGTCAAAATGGCCTTTCCCCTGGCTATTATAGAAGTGTATATGGCCCTCCCGGTAGTCCTCGTAGGTGCCCTCGTTTTCGGCCAGCGCAAAGTCCTCGGCGACATCCTTGAACTTGCACTCCACTAACGACAGGGTCCGCATGATGGCGATGGGCTGGCCCTCGCCGTTGAGAATGACGGATAGGTCTCCCGCGTCCCAGTACCGCGGGGACGGGACAGGCCATGATGTGGTCGCCGTCTTGAGGCCGTCCAATGCGTCACGTAGCCTCCCATCGCCGCTTTTGGGGTTGTTGTCGTGTCCGAAGTGGAACACGTCCTTTGGGGCTGCGAGTGGACGGCCGAGCGCCTCAGACGCCTCCTTCATCAGGGCTACGACGTCGGGCCGGTCTGTCGCAAAGCGAGACATGGTGTTTCTTAGGATGCTATTTGGAGATTGCTGTTTCTGCGTCTGTTGGTTTACTTCCGTCAGTGACCTTTCAATCTCCTCGTCTTCCTGTCTAGAGCGCCTTTTATCGTTGTGTGCTACTGTGCGATAGTGTGATACGTAGCCAATCGGAGTTCCAACTCAGCGCCATTTGCCGGCCAGCTCTAACAAGCTTAGCCTCTCGCCGAGTTGAGTCACGCCTAAATGAGCTATGTCTAAAACTTAGGCCGAGTACAACCACCTTCACCGGCTCCCCCGATTGGATTGCCAAACGTTGTCTTCGAGAAGGGCTTTTGTTTGCAATGCTGGCCGACATAAGATGGAGACGCCTAGGAAGCCGGGCCCCGTAGAGCCCTAGCTACCCAAAGTAGTCATTGCCAATTGACGTGTGTGCCATGTGGCATTACACGCCAAACTAAATAGGGGCAAGCGGGGTGTGGTAGGTATAATCTGTGGTCCGTTTTCTTTCTTCGGGAGAATTAAAATTGCAGCGATATGTGGCATGAGTGGCAAGACATGCCCTTGGGTGCAATTCGGGGATTAGTAAGAGCGAGATTTGGCCTAGAGCTCGACGAGCGCCTCGTGATGGGTAGGTGTTGGCCCACAAAGCGAATCACTTCTATGTAGCCTACCAAACGCCCAGTTCATGGCAGACCTCGAAGATAGATTTCGACTACTACGGTGCCCAGTCAAAATAACACCCAATAGCCGCCTAGACCAGGCTGGGCACTTGTATCTCCTCAGAACCTGCCTCGACGGCAAAGAGAGGGAACGTACGCCATAAGCAGGCTTGAAGAACCCATAAACACGTTACGGAAAGCGGTTGTCTAACACCGAATGGCGATCCAAGCCAGGATGAGTGCCTGGGAATGCTCGAGATCCGTCTAAGCAGGATTTATGGAGCCGCAGGGAGCTTCAGACTTGTTAAAGAGGCAATTCGAGTGACACCACAAGCCATAGCTGTAATGCCAGATAACGAACCACGCCGCGCTGCCCAGCTCAACAATCTTGCGGCTCGGCTGAGGAATCAATACCGCCGAAGGATCAATCTCTTCTAGCTATATCTCCAACATCAAACCTGCAATCTAGATAATTAAGCGTGGGACTACGGCTAACTTCGAGAAGGCTATTATCGTAAGTAGACAATCCCATGATTTAACACTAGACAACTACTTGGGGCAACCTGGGTAACTAGGCTCTCTCGAAGTTTACATTTGTAACCGATACCTTAGAACCCATGTGAATCCCGACCTTAACGAAGCGAGTAGATTCTGCTGGGAAGCACGGAGTCTGATAACAACAACGGATAAAAGCCAAGCGCAAGAGCTGGGCTCCCTCGTGGGTGTACTTTTCCATCAGCGTTCAGAAACAATGGTGCTCGCCCATCTTGATGACGCCATCCGCGCAAATCGACATGCAGAACTTATGCTCATTTTGGTGTTTAAGTTTACCGGCCGGGTATCCTAGCGTCTGGCACTAGTGCGAGCTCCGCTGGCCGGCGAAGCGGTAAGGATGCTGCCTCGACTTCGTGTAAAGCTAATTTCGGCAGGTATCTTGCGGTCAGTGTAGATGGCCGGGGCTCTGTCTTACTACGGCTGAAGCATGGCTGTCGCCGGGTTCGCTCCCTCGCCAACGGAGCGTCCAATAGGTGTGCAGCGCCATATAGGCACGTACATATACAGAAAGTAACTTGGCACAGTACGGAAAAATCGTGTTTGGGATGTGTGCGAGCTTTTCACGTTTAGTCAATGCACATCCTAAGGCCCACTCTCTAGCCCTGTCCACGGGCGTACAGGCGTCGTATAAGTCCATATGTGGTCCCTAGTCCTTCATGTAGTTAGTTCTTTTAGACCTAAAGCCGAACCCGTGGGTACGCCGGCGCCGGTTGTGTTGCGCGCCGTCTACCCCAGGGCTTAGATCAGCTCGCCGTAAGCCCAAGGCGTCCAAATATGCGAGCAACCAGGACAAAATTTACAAGGTGGAGCCGCCATTTTGCTACGCAACAGGGTTCGGCTTTTCTGTAGTGCCTCGAGCCCCTGCCCTCTTGCCACTTTGGTCCTGGATAGCGCCAAGAATGCATGATGATTCGTGGATGGATCAACCAAGTTAAACGCATCGAAGCACGGGAAACCTAGCTAGATTCCTAAGCACTAACGTCTTCACATCTGCCCCCATGATTATCCTCGATGCGGGATCCAAATCCTAGAACTCGAGGTGTCTCGCGTGGTAATTGCTTGGTACGGCATGCTGCGGTGTGGAATTATGTCCCTCCTTCGAGCGAGGGACGAGTACTTAAGCCACTGTGATGCTCTAGTCACGGACAGTTTTCCTATCCTCACAGAGCTCTTCCCAAAGCCGCAGTCTTTCTCCATCGATTACTCGCCCCGGTAATCCAACATGGGTTCGTCCGACTACCCCTCGTCCCAAACACAAAAACCCATAATAGTGTGCGGTTCCTTTCCCGCATCTGGGCACACATACCCCCTCATCCAAGTCGCCGCCCACCTCGTCGGACACGGATTTCCTGTCTTCTTCATCGCCGCGCCTGAGTTCGAATCCCCCATAAAGGCCGCCGGGGCCGAATACATCAAGAACGACTATACCGTCTTTCGGCCGGGGGCCTGGGAGGGCCAACACGAGCACCAGGGGGCCGACCAGCTCATCTACCACTTGAAGTACTTCTTCGTCGAGGCCATTGAGCCTTCCTATACCTTGGTGGTGCAATGTCTAGAAGACGTTCGCGAGAAGCACCCCGGTCGTGAGGTCATCATTTTGGAGGAGATCTTCTGGGGCGGTGCCGTCCCCTTCTTCTACGGGGCACCGGCGCCGAAGGGTTATGACAAAGTGCCTACGATCTTGGGTCTGCATACCTCCATCAACTGTATGAACAGCGTCGATCTGCCCCCGTTCGGTCCGGGCCTTCCCCTTCCTACCAGCGAGGAGGAGCGCGCGCGGTACCAAGCCATGGTGCAAGAGCTTTTCGTATCCAGGCAAGATCGCGTCAGCGACCACGCCAACGCCATCTTGGCACGCATCGGGGCGACCAGCAAGATGGATGGCTGGTACATGGACATCACCCACTCAAAGCCTAAGGTTACGATGCTGTCCTTTAGCCCGAGCCTAGATTATCCGAGGTCCGACCTCAGTCCAAATACCAGGTTCGTAGGCGGTCTACCATTGAAGCCCCTCGATTCCGACTTCAAGTACCCTCCATGGTGGGGCGAGGTCCAAGATAACGCTGCTCTTCCGGCCGACTCACCGTCCAAGAAGAAGCTCGTGTTCGTCACACAGGGCACAGTCGCCTTCGACTACGCATCCCTCCTTCTCCCCACGATAGAAGCCTTCGCATCCCGAGACGACGTGCTCGTTATCGCTACCTTGGGCAAACGTGGCGAATCCCTCCCCGCCGACACGCCCGTGCCCGCAAACACGAAGGTCATCGACTACCTGCCGTACGACGCGCTGCTCCCTTACACTGATGTCTTCGTTTCCAACGCTGGGTTTGGCGGCTACATGCACAGCATCATGAACGGCGTGCCCATGGTCCTTGGGGGTGCCATCGCGGACAAGGCCGAGGTATGTGCTCGTGCCGCATGGAGCGGCGTCGGGGTCAATCTGGCCACTGAACAGCCATCGGCACAAGCCATTGCAGACGGTGTGGCGAAGGTCCTCGGTGACCCCAGCTATAAGAAGAGGGCACTGGAGTTGAAGAAGGAGAATGAGGATATGGATGCCCTTGGCAGCGTGGAGAAGATCATTATGGAGCATGCCAAATGAAACCGGAGCGAGGAGTGTTTGGCGTTACGGATATTGTTTCCTCTCCAGCTCTTCAGAGATAGATGCGATAGAAGCTATACCTAGTCGATATAGATGTGGCCATAGACGCATTCTTGCCCATGTAAAGCTGAGTCTACTGTCCAGGGCTGTCCAATCACATAGCATGCAAGGTGACACAACATATTGTAATCTATTCTTTTCGGCCAATCGTCCACAAATTCTACGGAGTATCTTGTGTTCATTTTCCTTGGGAGGTCTGTCAGCATATTTTATTTATTTAAACCAACATACTGTCCAGCCGGCCGTCTATTGTTAGTTTATCTTCAAATAACTATAACTTGGGTCGCGAGGAAAGCAAAAGATGGGCACGAACGTCTGCAGACGTGTGTAACAATTCTTAAGCCATGGCATTCCCGAGCTCGATCCTGAGCTCGTGTCCTCGGCATCAGGACGTCATGATATCCACTAGGCTCCTTATCGCCCTGGGCGGATCTAGCCCGATGTCGGCTTGCATTCCCACAGATAGGAAGTTGCCGGGTACGGTTCCTGGCAATAAGGCGGAAATAAACCGATCCGGTCCACGACGAGCTGGAAACAGCTACGAAAACAATCGTTGAAAATCGGTTCTGAGAAGCTGCTACGAGCGAGTTTTGTACTATCCAAGTGGCGACCCAGATTAGGAGGTTGGAGAAGGCCTCGCCTTTGGGGAACAAGAGACAACCCATGTAACCCGCAAGAGAGGAGCCAGCAAACCGTGGGGGGTCTCCGGTTAGACGGTTAACTAGTCTTATGCAAGGAACAGGCGTTACGGCCTGGGCCGTACCGAACAAGGCCGGAGACCCGTCCTCGGCCGCGGGTGTCCTTCTCCGATGTCGAAATAAAAAAAAACCTTCCCGACCCCGGGTAGCCGTCCCGCCTGTCCCCCTGTCAATTGAGTCATAAAACCTGGCACCTCATTAGGCCTGAGGCTTTTGGAGACTATTTATAAACAAACCTCGACGGGAGCGCCAGCGCGTGGGATAGCCGAACCATGAAGGCGCCGGAAGTCAAGGATCCGCACTCGTCTTCGAGCGACGAATTCGCGCTCGAAATCGAGCCGGCTTCTCCGCCGACACCTCCGGGCCCGGAAAAAGCGGGCCTTGAGCCGATCGAAAAAACGCCGTCCTCGACATCCTCCGCAACTAGCGACACGACGAGCACCACAGAGCCACCGGACCCTCTCGCCTGGACAGATCCAATCGCCCGGCAGAGGAGTCGGCAGGGCGTGATCGAGAAGGTGCCCACGCACATCTCGTCCCAAGACCCGCCGCTTGCCGTGACGATCGCCGACGGGACCCAGGACGAGTTCGAGCCGTACAACAAGTTCTCCAAGCACCGCAAGATCGTCATCGTCTCGTATCTCTCCTACGCGAGCCTCCTCTCGCCGATCAGCAGCACTAGTGTCCTCAGCGCCACACCCGAAGTAGCAGAGGAATATGGCACGACTGGCACCGTGCTGAACATTATCGTCGCTCTGTATCTATGCTTCATGGGTCTGGCCCCATTGATATGGGGCCCCGTGAGTCAAGTATATGGCCGCAGGCCGGTGAGTTCCATAATACCTTCCGCTTCGGAGCCAACCGGTCCGTCGAAACTAGACCATCGAGATTGTATGTACTAACGACGGTCCGGAAACGAAGACGGCTCTCATTACGTCCGTACTGTTTTTGCTCTGCAGCATTGGGACCGCGCTCGCTCCTAATCTAGCCGCCTTCACGGTATTTCGACTTCTTAGCGCCATTCCCGGGACTTCCTTTTTGATAGTGGGCTCGGCCTGCGTAGGGTAATGCACCTCCAACAGCAGGGCGCTCCCGGGCTAATAGCCTGAAATTTTGGCTGACGCGATTTCTTGATGCAGGGACATCTTTCACCCCACCGGGCGTGCCACGGCGCTAGGATGGTTGGCATCTGGCACCCTTGTCGGGCCGGCACTCGGCCCATTCATCGGTGGCGTCATCGTAACGTACACGTCCTGGAGGGTCATCTTTTGGCTGCAGACGGGCCTGACCGGGCTGGCATGCCTGGGGGGCTTCTTCCTGCTGCCCGAGACCATCCACCGCAAGAAGGCGCGTGACATGGCAGACATGTCGCGAGCGCAGCGGGCCCGGGTCATATGGAAGATGCTCCAGCCGTGGAACGTGCTCCGGCACTTCAAGTACCCCAACATGATCTTCGCAGCCGCAGCTAGCAGCAGTCTCGTGTGGAACATGTACGCCCTGCTCACGCCGATCCGCTACGTGCTCAATCCGCGGTTCAATCTCAGCACCCCGATGGAGGGTGGCTTCTTCTATCTCGCCCCCGGGGTCGGCTACCTCGTGGGCACGTTCCTGGGAGGGCGGTATGCCGACTACGTAGTCAAGAAGTACATCAAGAAGCGGGGGGTGCGGGTACCGGAGGACCGGCTCCGCTCCGCAGTCCCATTCCTCGGGGTCATAATACCAGTGTCGGTCCTGGTCTATGGTTGGGCGGTGGAGACGGAAAAAGGCGGCATCGCCGTGCCCGTCATCATGATGTTTGTGCAAGGCGTCGCACAGCTCATGTGCTTCCCCAGCATCAACACCTACCTCCTCGACGTCATGCAGGAGGATGGCGCCGAGGTGATCGCGGGGAACTATGTGGTACGCTATATCTTCGGCAGCATAGGCGCGGCCGTTTCGCTGCCGTCCGTTCAGGGCATCGGTGTCGGGGGCTCTTGTACCATTGCCGCCGGGTTCATGGCTGCATCTGCCGGTGGGTTGGTGTTGGTGATCCGGTACGGCCCCGGTTGGATGGTCAAGCTCAAAGACAGCAAGTAAGCCGGCATTGGCATTTAAGCATAGCGCGGAAGAGAACAAAAGTCGGTCCTTACATGCCCTCTCCCTCCGAAATACGCACCGATCCGGCCTTGGTGCGGTGCTGTCTGGTGAAGCTCCTCCCAAGTGCTTGATATAGTGCCATGTCTTTTCCAGCCGGATTATGATGGGGTCCCAGCCATCTTCAGAGTACAGAGGTAGTCCTGGTGGGACAGGTCCCCCCTGTGATGTAAAAATTTTCGAGGCTAGCTAGGCTACCCCAGAATCGATTGTTTACTAGCCCCAGCCACAATGTTGATATTCATATTTTAGGCAACATCTGTTTCATCAATCTTTCATAGTATAGTGGTCAGTATGCGAGCTTGTCACGCTCGAGACCCGGGTTCAATTCCCGGTGAAAGAGATTTTTTTTCGTCTTTTTTATTCCCCGTTTATAGATACGAAGGTTAATATGGAAGACAATGAATCTAATCTCAAATACTGCACTTACCGAGGTACTCGCAATCTCCCGCCTTCAACCTAGGACGTCCTCGTTGCGGCAGTTGCGAACTTCAATGTAACACAATGCTCATCGCGATGCTCCTGTATCTTCAATAAACTGTGCCTGCAACTGCCATTGCAGTGCCCGACACAGTCCAATTATTACTTGCGGTGCTCTTCTTCCTGTTCAATATTCCATAACCTAACACCGATGATGGCGGGTTATTGCTAAGATATAGACTGGTTAGGTTCACAAAGGAATCCCGAACCTATTTACTCCCAGATTCTGCTAAACATCATGTGCTCCTCTGGAAACCGGGTGAAGATGTTGAAGCTCGGCTTATCGCCGGTCAATGATGTCGCCAATTGACGAGATGAGCTCGCCGCGACCCCTGGCAATTGTAGATTCAATCTGTGCCATTTAATGGAGAACAGAGGAGCCTCTCAATGTACTTTGCGAACCATGGTTCACACACGGTCCAGGGACACTATTGTACTATACAGATGCCTTGAAACCCAGACTAGTAGCCTTCGTAGCACCAACCCATATCGACCTGTTCCTGGGAAACGTGGTGCTTGCGCATGACATCGGCCTGCTGGTCCGGTGTTCCCGCAAGCTTCTTGTTCAGCCGACTAACCCAGAACTTGTAACCCTTGGAAGACAATACCGCAGGCCAAAAGAGTGCCAAATGCTTTGTAGTATTGTGGGCCGCCATTTGACCACAAGTACGAGGTCCACACATTGGACAGGCCACCCAGACCGTTGATCAAAGCCATACCCAGCGCTCGCTTTGAGGCTGGGCGTGCCATGTGCAGACCGTTGGTCTTGTACAACATCACTTGTGGGGCAACTTTGCATCGAAAGGGTTAGCATAATGTCACTATAAGTGATTAAAAACCAGCGCAAAGGTCAACGGGGAGGGGTAGGGCTTAAGGGCGCTGCGGTTGAGCGACATCACTAAAGGAGAGCATGCACCGTGACCGGTATCGTTGCAAATGCCGAGAGGGACAGGAGAACCCTGGCGACTCACCTGAGACAACTGGCATTAAGCACATGGCAAAATAACGAGAGCCAACGTTGGGTGCGAGCATGCCGAGGATATATACCGGGGTCGAGGCGAGGAGGTTGACAACGGTGATGATGTAAATCTTGTTGTATCGCTGGATGAAGGTCAGTACGAGAAATGAAATGGCAGAAACACCAAGGAGGTGACTATATTCACATCTGATAGGAATGAGCAGATGTAATATCCGATCATAGCGACAAAATAGGGCGGGACGGTGAGCAGCAAGCTCTCGTACTTGGAGCATTGAAGCGAAGCTATGATGGAAGAGAAGAAGTTGAAGACCGAGCCCATAGCCTGTGCCATACCACCACACCAGACGAGGAGCCAGAGCTTCTTGTCCGAGACAGCGGCCTTCAGCCCATCCCAAGCAATGGCCTCTTCGTGCGCCTCAGCGGACCCACATTCGTTCTCGAATCGCCAGACAGCAAGATCGCATTGGTCAGGATTGAGCATGCGCGCATTGTGGGGGAACTCGGGCATGATCGTAGCGAAAAATACACCAAGCCCAACCGTGACAACGCCTTCAACGATGAAGAGCCATCACCAACCGGCAATGCCATACCTCCCTTCGAGAGTTAGGCAGGCAGCGGCAATGAAACCACCGAGAGCTTGGCCCAGGGCCTGGAACATAAATACGCCGCCGGTACGCTTGGCAAGCTCTTCCTTCTTGTACCATGCCGAGAGAAAGTACAGCTGCATAGAGATAGATGTCAGCTGGATTTCAGACCCCCCTTTTTCTATGCCATGAGCGCGAAATGAAGCTCTATGGGAGAAGATCCCAGGCAAAAACTCCGTTCTCCCCCATTCATCCTACTGTCGCTTCCAGGTCTACCACCCGCTGCACGAGGAGGACAGGGCGACGACCGAGAACATCTTGCCTAACCACACAGACCACGGCGCTACGACATTTCTGCGGAGCCAGCCAGTCAGCTGTCTCCAGATCCTGGGCAAGGACCAGAAATGGCGCTGGGTACCCTACCGGAAGGGCGCGCTAGTGTGTAACTTAGGGGACGTGATGGAGATCTTATCAGGTGGAATCTTGAAAGCAACGAGACATAGAGGTGAGTTTGAATGAGCCCCTAAGACGAATTATCGGTCTTCTAGAAACTTGGCAACAACTGACTGGCACCTTTCCCTACCTTAAGTGTGCAAGCCCCTGTTGATCAGCAAGATTATGAACGTGTCTCGGTCTGCTCATTCAACCACGCGGACCAGGATCTTATCCTAGAGCCACTTCATGGTGCGTTTATCCCCTCCTAGCCATCTTGCTGTCGACTTCCTCAGTCACTGACCTTGTCTCCGTTAGATGCACCGCTCATCAAGCAAGTCGGATTACAGCGTGACTCTGAGGTATACGGCGGGTTCTGCAGCGCGACTGAACGCGGCGAGGAGGTATGTAGCTCCTTCCCCCCCCTTCCCCCAACTCGTCTCTCTCTTACCCTACCATACCACCCTCGAAGTTGCGTTGTAGAGAAGAAATGCTTGCGGAGCTTATCGCTACTGCTTTACCAAAGGAAGTAACAAAGAGGGGACAACTTGGCTAATATTATTCTGCAGATCCCCAAGTTTGGCGAGTGGAAGACATTGCGCAACAAGAACGCCCAAGAACCTACGTCCAAGCTCGTCGAAATCGACGGCGTGCCGCATAGAGAGCACATTGTAGGAGGTATCAAGGTATACCGGCAGGTCTAAGTACGCACAGTATGTCTAACGAAAAGAGACCGGAGAGGGACAAAGCATAGTGTACATATATTCTCATGAACGAAAGGTCGTGGAGGCTGGAAGTGCCTCAGTATGTCCGTGTCCTGATAGGCTTCGATAGTCGCCATGATGCTTAACTATATAACGGTATGCCCCGCTAGCAATGTACTTTGATGGGGGAAATTTGGGGCTCCATACGTCGTACGTGTTTGCTGGGGCGCCTTTGCAGGGTCACGCTGACAGGGATGTACGTGCACCTCATTCAATTGGCCCGCGCAGCTAACAGCTCCCTGTGCCACGCTCCAGGCCGCCAGGATTGGGCTCCGCCACGTCGGTCATTTTTGTACGCCGAACAAGATTACAAGCGACGCTCCTGAAACATCGCCTGTTTTCTCCTTTCACGGCACATCATCACCTTCAATAACTGCCGGCATCCTGACCTCACACCTACAGTCTTTTCCGTCATCGATAACGCAGATAGAATCGCCGAGCGCGCCTTCCTCCGCCGCCAAGATGCCCGTCGTGACCGTGACGGACTACTCGGACGATGCGCCGGCTGCTAGCCGCTGGAGTCGCAGCTGCCCCAGCATGGTCCCCTGGTGGCACTTCAGCTGGGAGGCATTCTCGCTGTCCAGCGCCCCCGACGGAGCGAGCCGGCTGCGGCGCATCGCCATGTGGACCGTTTTGGTGTCCACGTTGCTACTCGGCGTCTTTGACTGGGGCCGCCTCGTTCTGGACTTGAACATCGTCATGGTCATCCTGAAGCCCATCATCGTCCTCATCAACCTTCTTTTCATCGGCTTCTGCCTCGCCCAAATTGGTCAGGCCGAAGGGACTCGGACGGTCCTGGGCCTCGACGTGGTAGGTACCTCTCACGCCGCCCGCGTGGCCGGCGCCAAAGGCGATGGGCATGGCGATGCTAACTTATCGCTGCTAGACCCGCAGGCACTTCGACATTGTCTTGTATGTCGCTGCCTTCTGCTACGTAGGCATGGTGACGGGCTACTACTTGTTTTTCATCCCGCACCTGTTGATCTCATCCTGGAGGCTGTTTTGGTGGCTGCTGATCGCAGCTTCCGGTTGGGTGGCATCATGGCCCTCGGATGGTGGAATCAGCCTTGCTTGAGAGATTCTATAGATGTAAGGGGCTATGCGGTCGAATATGGCAGCCTCTTGCCCCATCGACGAGGCCCGTTGGCATGGATATTGGCCAATTCAGATACATTTTCTCGCCCTCCCTGCTCCCTTCCCACAATTCTTGCGTGCCCGCGATTGATATGTAGTGGTTGATTGACGCGTTTGATGAGGCCTGCCTCGGTAGGCTTCCGATCTCAAGCAAAGGAGAGGGCGCGTGCTGGTGCGGCTCTACCTAAGGTAGGTAAGGGATCCACATGGCCAGCTCTATCAAGTTGGCACATAGAACAGGCTCGCGTAGAGCCTTGAGCGCTAGAGTCGCCACAAGCGACGGGAACCCCCTCGCGGGTGGGGGCCGAGAGGCAGCATCCGGGCGATACCCGAGCCTAAAGCAGCAAGACCGGCGCCACTCCGCCTGCATCCAATCGAGGCACCCATTCGAGGCGAGTTGGCCGGCGCAGAGCTGCAGCCAAAAGAACATAGTTGCAGCAATAGACATGCACAGCACCTCTGTAGTGGTATGAGGGGAGGGAGTGGGGGCGGGCGCTCAGGTTTCCTGTCTTGACCTCCTCCCGGACCACTTAACTACTACCTCCACACTCTGTTCGTCTTGCCTCACCACGGAGCTGGGACGTTACTCGAAAAGCTCAAATCAGGACTGGGCAATATGGCTGAAGAGATTGCCGAGCCTCGCGTTATTGATGCCCTTGAGGCCGACGACGACGACGTTGGTGAGAGCGTTTCGGTCCTCGGTGATGTACGTGCACGATTGCTGTATCCCTCTCAATGACTCGGTCTGGATTGACCTGGTCGTGTAGGCTGCTTCCTCGACGGCAAGCATATCGGAATCGATCCTAGACTATCGGCGGGAGAACGGGCGAACGTATCATAGCTACAAAGACGGAAGTTCGTTTTCCAGCCGTCTACGCGCTCGTAATGTGAAGCTGATGCAGCCATCGCAGCCTATCACTTTCCAAACGATCATTCTGAGAACGAAAGGCTTGGTAAGGAAGATTATCCCTGTCCTCTGCAATATGGATCTTAGCGCGAGTTCTGACTGTCGATAGACCTCCAACACCACATCTTCTATCTTACTTTCGATGGCAAGCTTGGACTGTCCCCGCCATGCCAGGGTCAGTTTAAAGCCGCTCGCGTCCTCGATGTCGGGACCGGCACTGGAATCTGGGCCATTGACTTTGGAGATGAGTATCCGGAGAGCCAAGTGAGTGATACCCGCCGGGGACAGATGTACATGTCATGGCAGCTTTTCACTGACTACAAAGATCTAGATCATAGGGATTGACTTGTCGCCGACTCAACCGTCCTTGTAGGTGGCATACTCTTCACCATCAGTCCAGTTTGACTGACTCCCATCGCAGCGTACCCGCCAACGTTAGCTTTTTAATCGACGATCTGGAAGACGTCTGGACCTTTTCGCAGCCTTTCGATTTCATTCACAACCGCATGATGAATTCAAGCATCTCGGACTGGCCGGCATTTATCAAGAAAAGTTTTGAGTATGTCTGCATCTTACTTCGATCAACTCTGCATTCTACATTAGCCAGAATACGAGACTGACAGGCGATGAAGCAACCTGAACCCAGGAGGCTACCTTGAACTTCAAGATTTTGGCCTTCCCTTGTCCGATGACGGCACGCTCAAGCCGGAGCAGGCCCTCCAGCGATCCATGGCGCTTCTCGGAGAAGCGGCAGCCAAGTCCAACCATGCTTTCGTGGACCTTGCTTCTCTCAAGACGCTCCTAACCGAGGCGGGCTTCGAGGATGTAACCGAGGTCCGCTACAAATGGGCTCTCAACACCTGGCCGCGGGACAAGAAGAACAAGGAGCTCGGCCTGTGGAACAACGTCAACATGCACCAAGGCATGTCGGGGTTCCTCATGGCGGCGCTTACGAGAGGTCTGGGATGGGCCAAGGAGGATGTGGATACCCTTGTCGCTCAAGTGAATATTGACATGGACGACAGATCCATTCACTCGTATAATCCCATGTAAGTCATGACACCAACTTGTGGCGCTAGTGCCATGCTAACCTAGTCGCCAGCTACATTGTGTACGGCAGGAAGCCACAGTCCTCGGCATCTACGGGGTAGTGGATATTTGACCGTCGAAAGTTCATAATATTTGTTGGCATAGGCATTCATGCTTGTCTCGCTTCCAAGCGGTAGTTTTCTCCAGACGATCTATCGAATTTTGGCTCGCAGCCTCGCCCGGAACTAGTAGACATAGATAAAGTCCTCGTTCTCTAGATCCGTCATGTCTCGCAGAGCGTTATCCTCCTCCAGCGTTCTCTGTGGCCGGCTACCTCCTTCTTCGATTTCTACTGCCTTGCTCCCAACTATATCGTCCTTGTTCATCATGGATTCGTCCACAATCTGGGCATTCTTTCCAAGCTCCTCTCGCTTGTTGGCATGCTTTCGGTTCAGGAACATTAGGTAAAAGGGGATAAGCCTATGAGATGCGTGGTTAGCTTGAAGCCCTTTTCGTGGAAAGGATCTCGGGCACAAACGCAGATAAGACCCCAACAACCACAAACATGATCAAGTTCGAGATGAGACCGGGCCGGTACAACGGCGCCTGATCTGTCGAGTAGAGCAGGGGCCCGATAACATTTCCGGTGCACATGCCTACGAAGACCATGCCGGATGTGCACTTCTTTTTTGTGTCACCGGCTGTGTTCTGCGCCTGCCACGCATAAATGAGAGGCGTGATAGCAGCCAGGCAAGATACCTATGTCCTGTTAGCGCACTGAGGTGTCTAGTACTGCTAGGTCGTAAGCAGCTTACAAGATAATATCCAAACAAGAGGACACCCTTCTGTTCGCGGGGGACGGTGAGCATGATGATGGCACCCACTGCCGGCAACACGCTGGTGCCGGCAATGACCAATCCCTTGCGTTGGATCTTCGTGGCTATCCAACCGGTTCCAATGATAACAATGAATTGGATCGCCCCGAATGGGATATTGAAGAGGATCGTTTCGAAGCTGCTATAGCCAAACGACTTGACGATGAGGTTCCCGAATGTCGAGATACCGCCACTCGCGATACTACTATTGGATTAGCTCGCCGGCCCCATAGACCAATTCGAGTATAGACGTACGAGATGGCGACGATGGCGACGAACCAGCACCATGTCTTCAGATCCAGGAACGTTTCAATGACATGGTCCCACCGCCACTCTCCGGAAGACACGCCCATCTGGTTGGCTCGGATCCTTTCTACCGCCACCACTCTCTCTCGCTCTGTCATGTATTTGGCTTCCATGGGCGAGTCCGGCATGAGAATGAGGACGACGATCGCATACACGACCGTCAGCAAGCCACAGAAGAGGAAGATGATCTGGTACTTGTGTAGCACCTGGCTCTCAATTCTACCCAGGCCATAGGTGAACAGACTGCCAACGATGGATGTGATGCCGTTCATGGCGTTCCAGTAGCTCGTACGCATCGTCTGCTCACCGCGGCGCCACCACATCTGCGTCACGGCTACGCACGACGGCGCGATCATAGCCTCGAACGAGCCAAGTACGAAGCGAAGCCCGAGCAGAGAGGAGAAATTGGTGCACGACGACATGATGGCTAAGGCGGATCCCCAAAGGAGGACCGCGCTGCCGATGACTTTGCCGTTGGGTAGCTTGACGAGGATGAAGGCCGCGAGCGGCTGCATGACGAGCTGCGCGAGGTAGAGAATGGAGCCGAGCCATGAGTACTGCGTGCCCACAAGATGAGCATCGTCCGCGAGGCCAAAGATGGAGACATAGCTAGAGTGGTCTTGTGGTGAGCCAAGAAAGTCCTGCTTCAAGAGATAAGGCTAGGCGAGGCTACCTCAAGGAGCTCTTATCGAGCTGCTGGAAGAAGTATGCTCCGAGCAATAGCGGCAGCACTCGGAAGTCGATTCGGCGCAAGACCGCCTTTTCTTCTTCGTAGCTAAAGCTCGTGTCATCTCCGTGCGTGGCCAAGAACTCCGCCGCCTTCTCCTTGCCCCTTCTGGTCGTAGCGGGCCTCTGGGCCACCGGGGTGATTTCGTCGGCACCAGCGGCCGAAGACATGATGCCTCCTGCTCAATCTGATCTAATCTGGTTATTGAAAACAGCAGATTGGGGACACCGTCGCGCTGGAAATTGCAATGTGCGAATTCTCAACAGAGCCGCATCCTGCAGGCCGACGAGTCTCGATCCCGTGCGTACGATCATATATATACACTACCACCCCCAACTGCGGTACGCAAAGCCCTGCCTTTCCAACTTTTAGCAACCTTCAATCCCACTTTACCCGGGCTCATCGCGATTGGGGGAGAAATTGGGCCGAGAACCACATGCCGAAATGGGCGGGCGCGCGAGTGGCCCAACGGGTCGATGCCCTTGTGACCGTCTGTGCTTCCCTTGCACCACCTCCCGGAACCCGAACCGAAGGGTTTACAGGCAGCGGAGCCAAAGCCGGGGCATGAGCGGGGGAGGGGTGTAGATCCCTATCGTAGACTCCTGCTGGTGCATGCAGCAGCGCACCCACATCCATCGGCCGCCCTACCCCGCACTGTTCTGACAGTTGTTCCCCCAGTCTGGGAGCGGACCGGCCAGGCGGAGTTCCCTGAGGAGCTTCCCGGCGTGGATAATGCCGTAATCGGCGCGAGTCATTCAACCCGTGCCGCCCAACTCGATATCGGGCTTCTGGGTTAATATAGGCCGATCCATCGCTGTTGGCGTCACTAGGTTCGCGTGCTCGCCTCTGCTGGGGACATATCTAATACGATACGCGCCTTCACTTCACCAGCTCTGCACAGCTCTGCACAGCTCTCGAGAGACAACAGCAGGCTATATTCAAGATGAGCAGCGGAGAGAGCACATTGCCGACCCGCGAGGGGAGGAAGCGGTACGCCATTGTCGGCAGTGGCGGCCGGTCTAGTTTCTTCTATACGGCGATCGCCAGCGAATACAGCGCCACCTCGTGCGTGGTCGCCTTCTGCGACACCAACCAGACCCGCATGAACTATGCCAACTCCAAGCTGGCGGCCCTCGGCCACAGCGAGGTACCGACCTTCCTTGCCGCCAAATTCGACGACATGATCCGCGAGACCAAGCCGGACGAGGTCATCGTGACCACCATCGACCGCACCCACAACATTTATATCGTGCGAGCCATGGAGCTCGGATGCAACGTCATCACTGAGAAGCCCATGACCATCGATGCGCCGCGATGCCGCGAGATCTTCTCGGCCGTCGAGCGCACTGGCCAGAACGTGCGGGTGACGTTCAACTACCGATACGCGCCCCACAACACCAAGGTGTTTGAGCTCCTCCGGTCCGGCGCCATCGGCACTGTGACGAGCGTGCACTTTGAGTGGATGCTGAATACGAGCCACGGGGCCGACTATTTCCGCCGCTGGCACCGGGACAAGAGGAATAGCGGTGGGCTTCTGGTGCACAAGTCCACCCATCACTTTGACCTGGTCAACTTCTGGCTGCAGACCCGCCCACTGAGCGTATACGCCCAAGGAGACCTCAAGTTTTACGGACGGGAGAATGCTGAGAAGAGGGGCACAACCCAGTTCTACACCCGGACGCGTGGGAGTGAAGTAGCCAAAACCGATCCCTTCGCGCTGGACATGGAGAAGGTGCCGCAGCTCAAGGCCATGTACCTAGATGCTGAGCACGAGGATAGCTACTACCGCGACCAGAGTGTTTTCAGCGACGGCATTAGCATCGAGGACACCATGAACCTCCTGGTCCGGTATCGGAATGGTGCGGTCCTCACTTACTCGCTGACGGCATATGCGCCGTGGGAGGGGTTCAGGGTCAACTTCAACGGTACGGGGGGGCGCCTCGAGGTCGAAGTCGTAGAAAACAGTTATGTGAACTCGGGTGGCGACCAATCGCTGGAGGGTTCGCTCGAGAAGCGGACAATTCTGCTCCGGCCCCTCTTCGAGAAGCCGCGAGAGATAGAAATCGAAGAGAGCAAGGGGGCTCACGGAGGCGGCGACAGCGTGCTGCTGAACGACCTCTTCGGCGAGCCTGTCACGGATGAATATATGAGGGCCGCAAGCCACGTCGACGGCGCAGCGTCGATCCTCACGGGCATTGCTGCCAACCGGTCAATCGCCACGGGACAGGTGGTCTACGTGGATGACATTCTGAAGGTGCCGGACAGTGAGCTAAGAGGCACCTCTAGCTAACTGGAGAAAAAAAAAATCTGTTCTGAAACGACTTTTCTAATGTTTCAGTTGGTATAGTGGAGGTATAGAGCACTAGATTGGGAACTCCGAGTAAGATATACCTGCCTAAAGTTGCCAACTCTTGGGACCGCTCCACCATAGCTCCGCATTAAGGATGAAAATAGAGACGAAGACGATCAGTACTTTAACGTTGAGATCATGGATTCATCGCATGGGCCGAGGTTCTTGCCCTCGGTTCATGCCGCCACTGACATATGATCCGATGGAGCAGCCGGTAGCAAGCTGATGAGAGGTCGGCGAGAGAGAAGTATGGGGCTCTGAGCAAAATATGGTCTTATTATGTCTATCCGGCTGCAGAGATACAGGAAGTAGCGATTCATCTGCGGGCCACCTCGGTCGCCGACCAGAGCAAACGAAAGTGCTGTGTCGCCGTGGTCCGTTAGTGGCTAGCCTACCGATTGTTTCGACCTGGACTACCTATCGGAGAATGAAGATGCACGGTGGAGGTTGATGCTGAGGGCGTTCCCGGAAATATAACGTATCGTTTTCTCGCTCTTCTCCCTCGTGGCAGCTTGTAACATGTTTCACGCAGGGGACTTGGAGGGGCTCACCCCGGGGTTTGGGGGAACGGCAACACCACGGAAGAGAGAGCGAACGCGAATGTTCCAAACTTTGAAGACGGAGAGTTGCCTAAAAGGGACGGTTCAAGCGAGAAAAACACCAAACAAGATCCACGTCGACAGTGGCGGTGCTTAGCCAGCCACGTGCCCGGACCTTCACGTCACTGACACCTCGCTCTGAACCTCTAGTTTGTTTCTCGCCCACCACCGCTTGTGACATGTGCTCGGAGCTTAGCCCTCGCAAGAAAGCCACCTATTTTGCCATGGCGCTTCGAAGGGCTGAGAGGGACAAGCACCTGCGGGATGATAGAAAGTCTACGTCCCAAAGGCGAGCTGATAGTCAGCCATGGAGATGTGCCATCGGTCTAGTAGGTCCACTAGGTAAGCCTGCCAGCACGTGCTTTTCGCTGCTGCCAGAGCTACCAGGGCGAGTGTCTAGTGCGAGTGGCATTCGGATTTGGCAGCTCAACCCGGCGGGAGAAGAAATTCGAAAGCCGGTTGACAGGATGACGGGACTTGCGACGTGTCTCTTGGACCGAGCTCGAAAGCCTATTGAAGTTTGCCAAGGCAGATTGACAGACGATCCTGGTGCGCATCATCTAGCCAGCGCGCGAATCCCTAGGGATGGGGTGCAGGGGGCTTCGGCAGATCGGCCAGGGACCATCCCAGTTTGAGCCCGTTTCCGCGGCGGAACGACTCCCGCAATATCAGCAATCCGGATTCCAGGGCATACCTCTTTCGTAGAGAGCCAGGTACGTGGTATGCGAGAAAGCACCAAGCTGCGACGGCCCGCACTCTCTGCTCTCGGATCGCTTCGGGCGCGCAAGCATCCTCGCAGGCTATGTGCCACCGGGGTGCGAGACAGGGCTTCAAGGGGTCGATAGAGTTAGATAACTTGATGCCACCCAATAGTTTGCAATTTGATCAGCCAATATGTCGCATCTGGGGGAGCAAGTATTCCTTCTTGCCGAGCGTTGGCGGTTACACCGTGGCGTTGGCAATTCAATGGCTGACTCGCGCCCCCGCGACGAACGAGCGAAGCAAGCGCAATAACGTTTCATCTGTTTTCTAGGCTAGGGATTGATTGTATCAAAAGCAACGTGAAGTGGTTCACCACCCGTCCTTTTGGCCAGGTGCGGCCGGGTTTCATCTCAACTTCGCAGTGTGCGATTGGAAACACAAGCCAACCAGCTCCACCCCACTGCCGTGATCATACTCGACTTGGCCCGCGGAGCGCTCGGGTCTCTCTGGAGAATAGAGCGGGACTGCCCTGATGGGCTTCTGGAGTACCTCATCTTCATCTCGTCAACAGCCACGCCTCACATGCTTTCCAGCCCATTTCTGTGCCGGAGCGCGGGGTTTCCAAGAAACCGTTTGTACAAGTTCCCGAGCAGCATAGCCTCTGCCGAGCGACAGGCAGGCCCGGACAGGTGATCTCATATCGGCAGGTTTCGCGGTCGCAACGAGGCGGAGAGTCGCAGCGAGGGACAAATAGCGAGACTCCCGTCCCACCACCCTAGAATGGTACCTTGGTTCGCTGTTCTTTCCCAAATCAAGATAACAACGCGTCACTGCTGCGCGCAGCCCGGTCTTGCACTCCAACCTGCCCACCTACCTAAATCAAACCATCAGCGAGAACATCATGGTCAACACGGGGCACCCCAGCCGTGCCTGCAAGCTCTGCCGCACCCGCCGCATTCGGTGCGACGAGACCAAGCCGGCATGCTTGAAGTGCCAGAAGTCCAAGAGAGTCTGCCCTGGATACCGGGACCCCTTCGAGGTCAACCTGCGGGACGAGACCGCGGCGACCATCCGGAAAGCCAAGGCGGCGCATCAGCGCCGGACTTCGCCCGAAGCAAAAGAAGCCCCCAAGGCCAAGTCGCCGCCGGCCACTCCTCCCTCTCAGACAACCACCTCCACGCCAGAGTCCGCGTGGGCATCGCCGTCGACGACCTATAGCTCGACTGCCAGCTCAGTAGCCTACAGTTCCACCAATGTCTCTGTATCATACGGCTCGACCGCCACCTCAGTGGAGGATATCTCAAGCCCCTCCAGGAGCAACGCAGCGCTGGAGAATGCGCTGGAGGCTACCCAGAGCGGATCCACATTGGGCTATGTCTCGAAGTATTCTAGCCTGCCCATGAGCCTCCAGACGACCCTCGAAGACCAGGCCGCATGCTACTTCTTATCCAACTACGTCCTGTCAGCCACCCGAGGAGTAGGACGGGGCATCTGCACATTCTTAGTCCCGCTCCTCAACCGGGCTGACGTGAAAGACTCTCCCCTCCCGATGGCTTTCTCCGCGACTTCGATGGCGGCACTTGCAGGACGTCCAAGTGCTCGGAGTCTTCTTCCCCAGGCGCATACCTACTATAGCCGGGCTCTGAAGGAGATCAACACAGCATTGCAGGACCGAAACAGGGCACTCTTAGACCATTCCATAGCGGCAGTGGTGCTGCTTTCTTTCTACGAGGTATGCCCGAGAACCAACTAAGAGTTGTGGTTTTCTCCGCGCCTGACATTTCCTAGGGGCTTGCCGCCAGCGACGATCCTTTCAGAGCTTGGTCGAACCATCTGAACGGAGCCAAAGCGCTCGTGAAGCTTCGCCACCAAAGTAACATTCCTCCCACCGAAGAGAGTATTGAAATATTTGGTTTCGTGCGATCATTAATGGTGAGCTCTGGTATGCCGGGGGTACCGAGACGTGAGTGCTGATACTCCTGACAGGTGCGGCAATACATGTTTGGGTTTGTTGCCAGTCCGCCGTCACACGAAGAGATCAAGTGGTGGGGCGAGAACTGCGTGATGGACAAGATGGGCCACATTGCCCTGCTGCTCAACATGAAGACGACTCTGGTGCGGGCGGACGCGGATGCGCTACTGACACCAGGGCCGCGGACCGCCCACAAGATCGAGCAGGTTCTAGACCTCCTGCGGCGCGCTAAGGAGACGGCTACGGAGTTGAGCCGGTGGATCGAGCGAGTACAAGGAAGGCCTGACCTGTTCGAGAAGGCCGTGGCGGGCTGGGCGGACGAGGTCCCGGAGGGGCAGATCGGAGAGACCAGCGTCTTCCCAGGCAAGATGTACTCATTCCACAATTTCTGGGTGGCAGCGAAGCACCTGAACACGGACGCATCGCGCATCATCCTCGCCGGAATCATCGTACGCATCACTGAGTGGATTTGTGCGCCTTCGGACCATACAAGGACGGTCGACTACCTGGAGGCGAAACACATTGGACAGGAGGCCGTTAACAACATCGTTGCCAGCGTTCCCTATTTCCTTTCATGGGCAGGAGACCCAATCACAACGCCGTTCTTCCCTTGCGGGACTGCTGAGAGGCCCAAGGGCTTTGCGGGGATAACCTGCCTGTGGCCCCTGTTTACCACTGGTGTGAGCGTCTTTGCGACGCCGAAGCAAAAGAAGTACATTCAAGGCCGGCTGAACGCCATGTCCGAGAATATGGGCATTAAACCTGCCGAGACATTGGCAAAGGTATGTCATGCTCCTTCCGCGACATGTCAGTGCTTCCTGATGCCGAGATCTTGCTAACCAGTGCGATTGCAGTTTATCAACCCGAGCAGCTCTCGAGCATTAGATCAACGAGGTTATGAAATCAGTCCCATATCAGTTTAGCATGGTGTAAGCGTCGGGCATATTCGAATCTTGGAAGCGCCAGGCACGGATATGATCACAAAGGAGATGTCGACAGCGCGGTGGAAGAGGCTCCTTTTTCAGCTGGCACGGAGAAGCGGAGGTCCAGTCTATATATGTCTGGACACCAATACCTGTACAGTATCAAGAACCAAAGAAGTGGACAAAGCGGCGAGAGGGCCCTGATCGGCCATGTCTACCATAAGTAGCACGCCGGGAAACTCGAACCTGTGCACTTAACCTTCTGAAAATACAATCATAGGAGATTTCAGTCAAACCACCACCATTTCCCGAAAAGTATGTGGCATCATGAAATCATCCTCGTGCCCTTCAGTACATGTGAGCCTCTGTCACGATCTTCTAGTCGTCAATCGCATGGTATTTACCAGATGTGGAATACCTGTTTCATCTCTTGTGCTAATTACGGCTTCACCACCGTCGTCTGAGGCAAACTACCAGCTTTGACTACTGCAAGGCAACACTAGTGTTACGTAGGAATACTAGCTAGTCGAGACATTCGAGACCAAGCTTCCGCTCCTCGGACGGCGTAGAGTTGGAGCTCCGATCCGAACATCAGCTGCTCTATCGGAGGTCCGCTTCCGCTTAAAAATTCGGTCCCTTCACTTGGCGTCATGCGACTTAACCGGTCGCCCGTGGCGCTGGGACCGCCGTGGTCCGAAGATGCTGGAGCGCGTTGTCCGCCTCGTGAAACCTGCTGCACTGCCACAACTAGCTAGATACGAAGGCATAACCAGATCTCTGAACTTGCAGAAAGATTAGGTTTAGAAGTGCGCATTCTAGTATCATTTGAGCCAGAAATCGAGCGCAGTGAATTTCGCTCGTCCGGAGCAAAGAGCTAGAGGACCTGACTTTTGGCTCGGGACCCCCTGCGCTTGGCGCTGACCTGGCATATGAGCCTAGACCAAGGCCGGCCACCCATATCCCGCCTTTGGACCCTTCCCAAGGACTGTATGTCTGTCGGTTCGGGGTCCAGAGATTGAGGGTGACCCACGACGCCTCGAAGAATTGAAATAGGCTCGGGCCAATCTATCAGCCCATTTATCCGGTATCATGGGCGCACCAATCCCGGCCTACCTCGGGCTAGGCATGACATGGACAGGTGCACAAATAGAAAAAGGGATTCCTTCAGCTCGGTATCAACGCGCCTATCCGGCCTGTGAGATAGCATAGTGCTGTGCCTCTAGTGAAAGGCCCCAGGTAGCTCTAAGGGTATATGTATGATCTGCTCCGGGCCGGGTTTGTCTCGCTGAAGTTTGTTGACCGCACCGGTACAGCGCCTAGACAACCTATCGGGTACGTGCTCGGGTAGGAACAGGGCAGATCCTCGCAACTTAGGACGAGCAGACAAGATGCGGCTCCAGGTGCTCGCATGGGCAGCCCTAAGTCATCATGTATTCGCATCCCCTACCTTCCACAGACCTGTCCCCAAGAGCCACGTGATTCACGAGCAACACGACAAGATCCATCTTGAAGGATGGGCCAAGAGAGAGTATGCTGATCCGAGCGCTCTCCTGCCCATGAGGATTGGCCTCAAGCAGTCCAACCTTCAGAAAGGACACGATTTGCTTGTGGATATGTACGTGCGCCAAATTCCCATGGCACTTTGCCCTACTCCCTAACAAAGCTGGTAGCTCTCATCCTTTGTCGCCGAATTATGGGAAACACTTGACATACGATGAAGTAGTCGACCTCTTCACTCCCGCCAATGCATCTGTCGCTGCGGTCCAAGGCTGGCTCGTTGCAAGTGGAATCGGTAGAGAAAGAATAACACAGTCCCGAAACAAGCAAGCAAGTACCACAGCCCTCAGACCAAAGCTTCAATAATCGAATTCTTCTAACATTTCTTGACTCCTTCTAGTGGATCCAGTTCCAAGCCACTGTGGAAGAGGCGAACACAATTCTGTTTGCTGATTATCACATCTATGAGCACTTGGACTCCGGTGTTTTGAACGTCGCAACTTCCAAGTGTGTCCTAGTTAGACTCGACTGGCGGTTGTTATGCTAATGAAAAGCACTAGATACCACGTACCGCGGACCTTAAGAGATAATATAGACTACATCACTCCGGGGATCAAGCTGGTGTCTGAGGGGTATAGCGACCGAGCTATGCGTGAGGCGAAACGGAGACGAGACCTGCGAGGTGAAGCTCAATTCGAGTCTGATATTGCTCATATTGAGCATATTGATAACAGCAAGAGCGTGGACGCTATTGCCCCAGTTGGCCCATGTAGCTACGAAGTCACGCCACAATGCGTCAGAGGTGAGGCTATATCTCCTCTTATCTACCTTCCCTATACACCAGCACATCAAAGGCAGGGCTAACTGAGTCGCAGACCAGTATGGCATCCCTGAAGGTTCCTTGGCTGCCCCAGGAAATGAGCTCGGAATCTTTCAGTCTCTCAGCCAGCATTACAACCAAAAGGATCTCGACTCCATGTGGGAGGCATATGCGCCGTTTGTATCCCCGTCTACGCGTTCTATGAAGTACATAACTGACAAAAATGCACAGCTATGTGCCCAACGGGACGCATCCTCAGCTTCGCGCCATTAATGGGGCATATGGTCCAGTGGAAGACAGTAGCATGGCCGGCGAAGAAGCCGACCTTGATTTCCAAGTCGCTATACCGCTGATCTGGCCTCAGGGCACAGTGCTCTGGCAGACCGACGATGAATGGTACGAGCGAGACCAAGGCAGATCTGACACCAAATATAATGGCTTCTTCAACACCTTCTTTGACGCCATCGACGGCAGCTACTGTTCCCTCGACGCGTACGGGTATACAGGAAACTGCAAAGAGGTCATATGCCAAGACCCGGTCTACCCAAATCTACGAGAGGGGGGCTACAAGGGGGGGCTCATGTGCGGAGAATTCAAGCCCACAAATGTCATTGCCATCAGCTACAGTGGCGTCGAGCACGTTCTTCCGCCTGGCTATATGAAGAGGCAGTGCCTTGAGGTTATGAAGCTGGGCCTCCAAGGCGTAACGGTCGTAGAATCGTCCGGCGACCATGGGGTTGGAGGGAGGCGGAGCGACCCCAAGTCCGGGTGCCAAGGACCCAACCGAGACGTCTTTGCTCCAAGGACGATGAGCAACTGCCCATACGTTCTGAGCGTTGGAGCGACCACATTGATCAACAGCACAGCTGGCGAGGAGCAGACAGAAGAGGACGAGCAAGCCTTCACCGAGGTCGCTCCCACCTACTTCGCTTCGGGCGGAGGCTTCTCGAACGTCTTTTCGACGCCCTCGTGGCAGAAGGAGCACGTCAGTAAATATATTGAGCGGGCAAACATGTCAAGCGTTGGGTACGTGGGGGGTGGCACAAACTACAGCAACGTCGGAGTCGAGAAAGGGAAGTTGTTCAACAAAGCCGGCCGCGGATACCCCGACGTCTCGGCGATTGGCGACAATTACCGAGTTTACGTGAAAGGATTCTCTAACCGTCTGGGTGGCACCTCAGTTGCCGTGCCGATCTGGGCCTCCATCCTGACCCTGATCAATGAGGAGAGGCTGGCCGAGAATCTGAGCACAGTCGGTTTCGTCCACCAAGTGTTGGTAGGTGCTCACGCTTTCGCTCTCGTGGGCGGATGTTGGAGCCATCGAGAGAGGCACTAATGCTAACACTCTTTGGCAGTACGACAATCCGGGCGTATTCACCGACATCACCGTTGGGCAGAATCCTGGCTGCGGAAGCAACGGGTTTCCAGCAAAAAAGGGTTGGGATCCTGTGACTGGGCTTGGGTTCGTTCCCTCCACATCACCTCCATATATGCCCGTATTAACCTAAGCAACCAGGACGCCAATATACCCTGAGCTCTTGGACTTGTTCATGAGTCTACCGTAACGCGACGGCAGTTTACCGGCATTTTCTCTTCCATGGTAGCGCGGTGGCCAGGGGTGGATGGCGGGTAGCGGCGTGTGGATGGATTAGATTCAATAGCATGGCAGTTGCACAGTTCGGCCTGCCCACAATAGTATCCTTGATTTCGAACGATTTTCCTAGTTATTTCGCAAGACCGAAGTCGAGCGGCTGAGAGTTGTTTACTCCCCCTTCCAGGCCTTCCAGGGCCCACTAGGGTTTAGGGTTGTGGAGAGCCTCTGCATTATTTGCTCTAACACAACCACTGTGAGCTGTGTAGCGGACCACCCCAACGCGCTAGGCCGTCTTGCATAACAAGATGGGCAAAAGAAAAAGGATCAAAAAAATTGTGACTCGGATACCAGGAATCGAACCAGGAGCTGTTGAGTTGAACCACTTCTGAGAAGTGAGAGTCAACGATGTTAACCATTACACCATACCCGATGGTGGTTAGCTCGTACTGAGCTTGGTTGTTGACGACTGGGGTCTTCGTTGTTCCCATAAATCCAGCCATGTGGTTCCATGGAGAAATTTTCTTCACGAGGTTGGTCTAAGTGCCGACTCATTTCGCGTAGCCCGGATCGCGCCTTCTCGCAAGTATCCATCCCGGGCCCCAATTCGGGAAATTTGCTGCATGGTTGGTTACACACGGCAGTTCACGCTGGCCACGAGCTCATGCATCGTCGGGTTCCTGGCTACTTGAGCATACCTTGGTCTGCATTACAATAGCACTGGTTGGCAGTCTAGCTCTCAGAGCTCCTCGTGCTTCCTCTCATCCGGCTCCTGTTGCCCTGTCCACGGCTGCACCTGTCCGTTGATGATGTCCATCAGGAACTCCTCGACCACGGCGGCCGATAGCCCCTGCCCGCCCCGGTACGGAAACACGTCGCCGTTGCGGGGGTTTTGAACCGACAAGGCCTTCTTGGCCCCTGGAGCGAAGCCCATCATCTGTACCATCTCGGCGTACTCGGTGGCGTCGATGGTGTCGAACTGCAAGTATTCTTCGTACTTTTTCGCAAGCGGCCGCATCTCGGCCACGTACTGCTCGCGCTCCTCTTCCTTGTACACGAAATAGTGCACCATGCTCTTCCCGGCCTGCACAGAGTTCATGTCAGTCCGCGCCCCGGCAGAGTGCTCGATGGGTATCGGGCACCGGGCTGACACCCACTTACGCTCATGAGCTCGATTTCGTTCCGCCGTGTTAATTCGGGTATCGCTGGCTGCGCGCAGGCCCTAACAAATATTTCTAGCGCCTCGACAGCGGCCAAATCGACCGCGGACTTCTGTACGTCGTCGACATTGTTGTAGCACGCGAGCGCAGATTCGGTCCCCGCCTCGTTCGAGATGGCAAACGAGTACCGGTCGCGGTATTTGGCCGCGACACCCTCGAAGCGCTGCCGCAAGCTCGCATCGGCTGGCGAGATGTGGCCAATGAAGACGACGTCGTCGACCGACAGGAAAGAGGTTATGTTCTTGTGGTCCACAAACGAGAGCGACCGGAGCGCCCGCCGGAGGAATCCCACAATAGCCTTGGCTCTCCTAGGGCCACGGTATCGGTCGACCGAGGCGCCACCTTCACGGTAAAGTCGGATCGAGGGGTACGACACGACCCCGAACTCTTTGCATATCTGAGACCTGGCTGCGCAGTCGACACTTAGGATGTTGTTATCACGCTCCGTCTCCTGGATGCGAACCCATTCAGGCTCGAGCGCTTCGCTCGCATCGCTGCTCTCGGGTCAGCACCTCGGACTCTCCTTCCACTCGAGACATGGCCTTACTGCTCAGGCTAGTTGATGAAAAGCAGCTTCGTTAGCGTGCGCCGCCCCGCGCTGTCCTCTTGTCTATCGTGAGAACACCTACCAGGATGACTGTCGCGGGAGACGTTAGCACAAGCGGTCATCTGCCCCGCGCGCCCGGGGCCTTCCGACTTACAAGCAACAAGCGTGTGTTCGTTTGATCGAATGGCCTTGCGAAAGCCAGCTTCTGTGGCGTGGCTCCAAGCAGCGGTCGAGGCCGCATGCAAAAGGCATGCCAGAACAATTGCTGAAGTCCGCATCGCTTCTCCGGTCCCAGGCTGTCAGATGATGTGTGCTACCTGGAACGTTAGACTTTTGACACTCGAGATGGTGGGAAGCTTACACTCTTTCAAGGGGAGCTTCCTGCGGGGTAGCTTTGCCGCAACCTGCAGCTCCCTTACAGGGGTGCATGATCAGACCTGCGATCAGACCAGCGACCCCTGAAAATGATACTGAAAGCGGCTCTCTCCACTACATCCCGCGTTTCATCCCCTCAGCGGCGCGGGACGCCAACTCTGATTCGCCCCAAGCTTCCGACGAGGGGAGCTGCTCGTCCCTTCCAGGCGATGCCCCCCTCCTCGACACCAGCTCTGGCTCCGAGCTAGTTCCAGTCCTTCCATTCCGATCACCACTTCTTCCTCTTTTCCCCGCCAACTACGATATAGCGTCGGAGCTCTAATAATGCCTTCAACGTGGTCCATATACTCAGCGCTCGCGACAGCGGCGCTCCTCCACAACGTCGCTCGCGCCTCTGACGCAGCTCAAGCGCCCCTTACAGGCGACTATGTCTGCGAGCATCCCCCATACAAGGTTCAGCTGGTGTCCAAATCACCGCTAGTCATATATATCGACAACTTTATCACAGCAGCGGAGCGCGAGCATCTGCAGCAAGCAACGTGCGTACCGCCGCCTTCTGCGCTATGCCTCTGCTAACCGGAGCTCATCCCTATAGCAAAGACACATTCTCCCACTCCGGGGTGGCCTCCAAAGGCGGCAAGGCAATCCACAGCGTCCGCAGCTCGCAGTCGACCAACGTTCCGCGCGATGCGGTGGTGCGGTGCATCGAGGACCGCGCGCTACACTTCCAAGGCTACGACATCCCACGTTCGCACCTAGAGCCCCTCCAGCTCGTCAAGTATGCGCCAGGCGAGCGGTATCACTTCCACACCGACTGGTTCACCGACCCGGCCAACGCTATGGCCACCGTGGGCGGGAACCGGGCGAGTTCCTTCTTCGCGTATGTGCACGTTGCCAACGACACCACCGGCGGCGGCACCAATTTCCCTTTCCTCGACGCGCCGAGCGACGAGCGGTGGTGCAGCGTGATCGACTGCGACGAGCCATGGGAGAACGGCGTGACGTTCCGGCCAGTGGAAGGCAACGCCGTGTACTGGGAGAACCTGCTCTCTGATGGCCAGGGCGACCCGAGGACATTGCACGCGGGCCTGGGCGTCACGGGAGGGGGCAAGATCGGCATGAACATCTGGACGAGGCAAGCGCCGTTGAGCACCGACATCAGGGGCTCGGATCTCTGACCGTCTTTTGGCGAAAACCCAATGCATTAAATGTCTACCTAATCTTGCACGTCAGGGTGGGAGAGATGCGGACGCAAAGGGTCCCAAAAGGGAGACCCGCTTCACATCCGTGGAAGCCGTAGTAGTAACAAGCAGCGAGGTATGTACTGTACGATGTACCTGTGAGGTTCACATGCAATTCGACGAAAAAGACGCCTCAGCCAATGATGGCACAACTCCCGTCCTGCCGTGTCTCGTATGCCCATCCGTAAATGCGCTCTTTTTGGGGGGGTTAAGGGTAGTTCCCCTTTCCCTAATCAACATTGTCCAACGACGTATTGCGTGTCCTTGACGCTCTGTCCTACCGTGACAACTCCGTCTCCACAGTTGTAGTACTGGTTCATCCAAACGACGTCGGATTGTTGGTCAAAGACGACTACATTCGCATGGTCAGTTGCTACTCTGTTCGTGGAAGGGATAAAGGGGGGGGGTAGGGGGTAACTCACGATAGGCACCCCGGATGAAGGTATCACCCAAGACGTAGTTAGTGGACCCCGGGTCCTGCGGCTGAACTCCAAGCCAGCACCTCCCAGGTATCTGCTCGTATATAAAGTCCTTATATGAGACGTTGATCACCATGCGTCCCCTGTTGAAACCAAAGTCGACGGTTCCGTTCTGTTTCCTATACGAACAGTCGACAATGTAGTTGCCCGCGGCATCTACCGTGGCGTTGAAATTGGATCCGATGGCGGCGACGAGATCCTCTCGAACATACGAAAGCGTCGAGCCGGTATCGAGCAGCGTCGGCATATTGAATGTGTCAAGCGGCGTGAAGACGAAAGGGTGCTGGTTCGGCTTGCTCATACCGACGGATGTGACGTTGACCCAATATTGAATCCAGTGCGGGTCCTGCTGTGATATTGGCGGCCATATCGGTACGGGCTCGAGGGGACCTGTAAATTTCCACCGATTTACTCCGCCAAATATGATTTCGCCTGGATTGGAGGTTAGCCATCCGTGTTTAGTAATGGTAGTTTATTCAATCTGGGACTGCTTACTGAAGCCGTCGCCCTCACCTCCCAAGCCTAGGCTGAAGATAGGGGCTCCTATAAGCTTCTGCGACACCATGAGATTGAGCACGCTTGGGTAGCTGATAGAATAGGGGTAAGAGTAGCCCAATCCGAGAATGCCAGAAAAGGTGTAGTTGCTATCGTCTGCCACAGCGAACTGCACTGCAGGTAGTTGGACCACTATCAAAATAGGTCAGCGACTAGTTGTACAATATGCGCTAGGAAACCATTCGAGGAGGACAAGAGCATACTAGCTATATTGACGATGTCCGCCCAGTAGGATCCTTTGACAGCACCAGTGCCGTAGGTTACCGCGAAGTTTCCGCCGACATAAGTCGACGAGTTCGACTTATTAGGGTAATAGATGCCAGACTTCTGGCAGATAGACGGATCGGCCGAGGAATTACACCGGGGGTTTACCCAAAGCTCGTATGACCCCGTGTCGACGAATATCCGGACAGTTTGCGGCGGAGTGCCGATGGAAACTAAGAAAGCATCAGTACTACGCCTAGGCGGTAAGTCCGCTTAGCAGGGACTGGGAGGCATACCCTCAATTACGTATGCGATTCCTCCCAAGTCTCCCAGATGCTCCCACCCCCAGCGCCGATTTATCGGCTTCTTGGTCGGTGATGAGGAATACGCCGGGGGCGCCGACTGTGATGGAGAACCCCCCGGGTATGACGTAGTTCGACTCGACGGGAATGGCATCGGCGTGGGCCAGCCTGACGGCGGTGACGGCACGCCCGACGGCCATCCCGGGCCCACGGGCACCGGTGGTATGGACGGCCAGGTTGATGGCGGGCCCTGGCCGGGCATGCTGGGCGAAGGAGGCCACATTGGCGGTATCATGTACGGCGGCGGGCTCCAGTGCCATCCCCACGGCCACGCGCCCGTCCCGTTGAACAAATGTCTCTTGACAGGCAGTCGCACGTAGCCGGCCCTCGGCGGCGTATTCGCATTTCCTTGCCCCTGGCTCTCGTGCTGCGCCTCGTTTCCTGCGTTCCTGCCGAGGACTCCATCCTCAGGAATCAAGCCGCCGCTACATATCTGCGTGGCGGCGAGGAGGAGGATCCAAGGAGATATGCCTGTCCCTAACATCGTACCGCAGCGCTGGCGACAGCTTGCGCGCCGCCCCTAGTGTGCCTCCTGATGAGCAGCGCCGCAGTCGCGGTTGCGGGCAGTGCGCCCCCTTGAGAAATTCCGGACGAGTTGAGTCGGTCGTGAGAAAAGAATGGCGTGCTAAATCGCGGCTTGGGTAACGTCAAGGGTCTCCGGATCAAGTGTCATGCATCGACCATCACCGCAATAGCACAGGAGGCATGGTGCTCCTTCCCGATGTCCAGGCGGCCGGTCTCAGGGTCCCGGGTCGGAGAGCAGGCAGAGGCAGACGTAGTTCACAGCTCGCAGTCCCTCGCTCGTGAGACGCCGATGGGCCGGAGCATGCTCCTCTCGTTGAAATGACAGCCAAAAAACGCCCGCAGCGGATCGAGCAACGGGCGATGCTTTTTCGCGTTATGACACGGTTGAACCAGAGCTCATGCGCACGCTGCTCCCAGGCCTTGGCCTGTCAGGCTAAACCTTCCGAGGCCAGGGTTTCCTACTATACAACGCTGGGCTTCGTTTCTTGGCGAGCCTGATCAGAGATCGTCCCGCCCGAAAGGCGAACCACCCTTTTACCCGCTCCGGGGTAAGAGGGCAATAAACACGAGGATATTGGGGTCCCCGTGTTAGGCCCCGTGTGGCGGGTAAATGTAAATTCGCTCAACCTCGGGCATCCAGCGACCAGCCTTTAGGTGCTGTGATCTCCAACCGCCCTATAGCGCGAGGTGCTATCGCGAGAGAGGAGGTGGCCATCGTCACGCTTCTCCATGGGGGCGGGTTGGCCGCCCGCATGGCGTTATGCTGTGCCACAGGACACTAGAGGGGGGTCGGCCATCTCTCCCCCTCCAGTGGCCCGGTCTAGCCGGCGACAGCATGCGCTTGAATCGGTGAGATCGCCTGGCCGGCAACTCACGGGATGCAACAACACGACATGTCGTTGAGGTGCACTCCGCCTGGGGTGTCCGGCAGCTATGCACCTTGCCCGTGCTCTCGCTGGACCTGCCCGCCTGCTTCCCACATACCGGCGTTCGCCCCGGACGCCAAGCGGGCGCGAGGGCGCCTCAATGCTTCCCACCAACAAGGTGGAATGGGGGGCAGTGCGGGTGTTCATATAAGCCTAATCTAGGCCATTATTTCGGCCGGCGCTCTATCTCCCGATTGGGCCGACGGTCTGCCGGCCGCCTCGAGCCATCCCTCCTTCTCTGCGGCTTCCGTGACGGAAGCTTGTTCATTGCGGGGGTTAGGTCAGCCCATGTGGAGCTAGAGCTACGGCTGCATATGGCGATTTAGCTCGGCAGTGGTGTTAGTAGCCGGCCGGGCGTCTCAGGCTGTCGTGAGGCAGGCCCTTAGTCGCGCGTGTTTAGGGCCTCAGGTGACTTGTAGGTCCCTTCAAGCACTCCCACTGCAACACACGAAATACGCACGGCGGCGTGTCTCGGTGCAGGGCCGTCCCCGCAGGCCCTCGGCAGTCCTTGTGGCTGCCAACAGGTGACACCTGCAGGCGTAGCAGGCGAAGTGGCCGCCTGTATGCATCTTCGCAATCTCGTCATAATTAAGTCTCGACGAGGACCTTGGCCGCAGCCATTGAGATGCGCATCGGAGTGGAGACAGCCCCTATACACCCCCGGGCCTGAGGAGCAACCACACAAGGCATCTAAAGCTACGCGAAGCTTCTGTGCATCGGCCCCTCTGCTCGCACATTACGCGAGTACGTGGGCGGCGTGCTGCAGGCCGAAGAAATCGCGATCACACCTTCTTTGGTCTATATCTCTCCGGCGTGCCGTAGTAGCCCGTAGGCGTATGCCCAGGCCGCTTGCCGATTATTCCGGTGTTCCACAGCGGGTGGAAGCGTGTCTTTACTTGCTCCCCTGCGAGAAACATTCAGGGGAGTGCTATCCACGCTTACAGGCCGTAGCCGGGTCGGCGCCCCTTCTTCCTTCGGGAATTACTATAGCTTACTGTACGCTCTTGCTCTCTTGGACCTCCACCTTTGTTGCAACCATGGAGAGCTAAGCCTTCGGCTCCTGCAGGCCCTTTCGTTCCGTGCACGGCCTTACCGGCCCATATGAGGTTCATCTGGCAAATCGCGATTTGGGTCGGCCATGCTGAATATCATAATTTGATTTCAACCCTGGCGTTTCAATGTTCGCCGAGGTGAGTCTAAACTCGTCGGTCAATTATCCAGCCTCTCCATTCATGTAAATAGGTGGATAGTATTTACCGGCTAGGACGAGAGTAGCAAGCAAGCAGCCTACCTTCCTATGTTAGTCCTGAACATCTTTAATGATGCAGCCCACCCGCATGGAATTTTAAGGCTCCCCTATATTCCCAACGGCGCCGGGGGATGCGATGTGAAGAGGCCGGTGTAAAGCGGTCTATCTCTGTAAACGGCTAGAAAACCAAGACGAGATCCAAGCAAGCCAAGTTGGGCATACCATCTCGTGATGATGTCAGAATGTTGCCCCCTTTCTCCCACATGAAGGAGAGTTCACCGCCCCAGAGGGCCTAGCTTTGCGGAGAAAATGCCTGTCAACTTAAGCCACTCAGGTGCCGGAGGACCCTAGTTGAAACGGTCGGAGCTGGGGTGTTGCCATTGAGATCGGCCAACAAGCGCCAACTGCGTGACTAGATTCTCCACACTTTTATTCCTAGAACGGATATGTTGTACGGTACTAGCGTTACCACACAACTACCGGGACTCTTGTCAGACTCTCTCGACTGGACGCCACGAGAAGTTGAGAAGTCGAGTGCGGGAATGGCGTCTCTAGTAGATGCCATAGACATGAAGAATTAAAGACTCCCAACAGACAGTTTAAACATAGCGCTAGCGCTCGTCCTAGCTGGTTTATGCCACTGGCAAATTGGAAGTCCCCTTGTCGGGTAGGTTGACTAAGTGCTAGTGGGCAATGTGATGCCAAGACGTCCTCGCCTTAGTTGAAGAGTGGGATCGGCAGGAACGCCCTCTTCTCAGTGAGCGCACCAACAGTACAGGCCCGCAGATCGCCATGCATGCTACCAGCGTTCAGTGATCCTGATTTCGCAACTGGCTGGGGCTCACTAGCCTGAGAGGCCTCAAGGTGAGCGCCCGTCGAGCTCAAAAAGGCGGCGGCATTGGCACTCCTTTCGTCCTTGCTCTCTCTCTTCCCCAACCCAGTCATTCATTCAGTCTGTTTCTGTAGGAGCGGTGCACTCACCCTCAGTCGTTCTTTTGTCAACTATCCCGAGGTCTCGCTACCTCCAGTCGTTCTTTCTACAACATGAAGTTCTCCCACTGCGGCTCCCTTGCTGGGGCCTTGTTCGCGGGCCTGGCTGCTGCCACGCCCGCGGCTTACAGCCCTAAGGCTGCGTCCGTGGCCACACGGAGCGCTCCTACTACGTTCGACCTCACCAAGAGCTGGGAGGATGCCATCCTCTTCGCCGGTGTGGCCGCCCCGCCCATCGTCGGCGTCCAGTCTGCCGTCCAGCTTGGTATCCGCCTCCCCAAGGCCGCCGTGTCTGGCTCCGTGGCCGTGTCTGTGGCCGACAGCTTCCTCCTCGACCCGGTCCTCCGCGTCGAGCTGAGCGGTGTCAAGGCTTACCTCGAGCTTGATCTCTCCACCTCGGCTAGCGTCCTCGAGTCCATCGAGCTGATTGCCTCGGAGAAGCTCAGCCTCGCTGTGAGTTGCTTCCGTTCCTATTCTCCTAGTGGAAAGATCCTCTTTGCTAATACTATATGCAGGTTCCCGGTCTGCTCGAGGTAGATATCGGTGCCGGCTTCGCCCTCGACCTGGTGCTTGGCATCAACGCCGCTATCGACATCAACGCCGGTGTCTACGTCTCTCTGCCCGAGGACGCCTTCCTTGAGATCAACGTGCTCACTCAAGAGATCACCAAGGTCAACCTCGAGGGCCTCATCGCCCAGGCTCTCCCCATCGGCCTGGGTGCCGAGCTTGACATCAGCGCTGCCGTCCAGCTGGACGTTGGTCTTCGCCTCCGGTCCGAGATCGTTCTCGGCGCTGGCCTCGACATTCTCGGCCTGCAGCTTGGCGCCGGTGCCGATGTGGCTGTCTGGATCAACCTCTTCGACTACACTACTGCCTTCTCCTCGACCTCTGCCTGCGCTTTCTCGGCCGAGGAGGCTTTCCAGCTCACCGCCGGTGTTGCCGTTGAGCTCGATGTCGAGATTCTCGGTGCTCTAGACCTTTCCCTCGCCCCGTCCGTCGTCGTGAGCCTGGCTACTGCCCAGGGTGGCAGCGCCTGCCTGACCAGCGGCTCCTACACTGGTGCCTTTGGCCCCGGTGGTCTGCTTGGTGGTAACTCGAACTCTAGCGCCGGCGCTACCCACGGAAGCTCGCCCAACGGCTCCGGCAACGGCAACTCCACGTCGGGAGCCAGCAGCGGCAACACGAGTGCCTCTGCCTCCGTTGTCGAGGCCACTGGCAGCCCCAAGGGTAACAACGGCCAGGGCAACGGCGCTCAGGACGGTTCCTCCGCGTCAGCGTCGTCGACCGCCTCTGCTGTGGCCACCGGTGGCAGCAAGGGCAACAGCGGCCAGGGTAACGGCGCTCAGGACGGAGCCGCTTCCGCGTCGGCGACTTCTGCTGGGGCCCAGGTCACCTCGACGGCGTCTCCCGTTAGCGGCAATGGCAGCTGGAACGGCACTTCTGACTCTGTCGGCCCCGACGGCCTCGTCACTAGCACGACCACGACCACGGCGACTTACACTGTGACCTCTTGCGCCGTGTCAGTCCCTAACTGCCCCAAGAGCCACACCCAGCAGGTTATCACCTCAACCGTGATTGTCCGGACCACCGTCTGCCCCGCCACGATGACCGCCACCTCCACCCATGGCAGCAACAGCACCATGGCCTACTCTACTGGCATCTCGCACCCCAGCTCTACCTCCAAGAAGCCTCACTTCCCGACCCCGACTGTCGGTACCACCGTCACCGTCGCCGTCTGCCCTACCCCCACTACCTCCACCTACACGCCCCCGACCGATGCCCCGACGCCGCCTCCCACCATCATCATTGAGGACACCACCACCATCTGCCCCGCCACCTCGACGCTTGCCAGCGCCTCGGTTCCTCCCAAGACAACCATGTCTGTTCCTTCTGGCACCGGCAGCTGGACCCCGTCCAAGACGCCCAGCGGCTACACCGCTCCCCCGACCCCTACTTCCACGGTCCCCGTGACGGCTGGTGCGTCGACAAACGCTGTGGCCGGACTTTCCGGTGTCATCGTTATGATGGCCTTGATGCTGTAAGCAGCTAGTCTGTCTTTGAGCGACCTGCCCGAGTATCTCGTGTGTGTTAATGTCGAACGGTAATGTTTGAATCAATGGTGTACAGGATCATACCCAGTAATATTCTTGTAATATAAATGTCATGAACCCAAGAAGCAACATGCTCTTCTATTCCCGTCATTCTAGACAGTACTGTGAATCGTGAACATTGGGGTAAACATCAATTAAGGCTGGCTACCCCTGGTGCACCGGCACACTTCATTGCCTTCGTGCTTCATGACCCATTCCACGTAGCCCTCGCCACGGGTTAGCATGCACAACCCTTCGTAAACATCATTCGCTCATGCCTTGCTTTTCATCCCGCCATAACCGTACCCTAAACCCAACGATCCTTCCGCATGCAACAGCCGACCCCGCAGCCCCCTTGCGCCCGATGAGACCTCGCCCTCACCGGCCAGCAGTTTTGTATGTACAGATGCTCAAAGATATACATGGCCAAGAATCGAAAGAAACAGAAAACAAGGCGTATTATACGCGTCGCTTAAATGTGAAGCGCCGACACGTGGTTCACGATCCAGTTGTACGACGAGCTCCGGAAGTCATCGGTAATGAGTTCGGAATGGTCGCTGAAGAAGTTGATCAGCTGCTTCTTGTCTCCCCACTTGGGCCAGCTGAAGGACACCTTGCTGGCGGTGCTGGTGCCGCCGGTCGCGTTGTTGGGGTCCATGTTGTACACGAAGTTGGCGTAGTAGTTGTGGATAGACTTGCTGGCGTAGTTCGGAAGGATTCCGTAGAAGACCTGCAGCAGGTCGGATCCGTGGAAGGTGCCCAGGATCGGGGTGCCAAAGTCGTAGCTCGCGAGGTACGACCAGGCCGGCACGCTGGGGTTGACGGTCTTGGCGCCGTCTAGGAACGCCCGGCGCGTCAGGGTGAAGACGAGATCGCCGAGGATGGCGGCCAGGCGCTTGAAGCCAGGGTAGATCTCATTGAACAGCCCAGTGCCAAAGGGTGAGCCGGCCAGGAGGCTAGCGTCGTAGGTACCGACGAACTCAGTCATCTGGGCGGTGGTGGCATCGTGGAAAAAGATGTCGGACAGGTACGAGATCAGCCTGCTCGTGCTGGTGATGTTGGGCTGGAAGAGCGAGAACAGTGTGCCCTCGTCCTCCTGGTCGCCGATGATCATGGGCACGGCGGCGTACTTGCCGGTGGTCACAAGCACCTCGGGGCTGGCCGTGAGCACTTTGCCGTCGGGGCGCGGCAGGTACGACAGTGCAACCGAGTTGTAGGACAGGATACCCGGCACCGAGTTTGCCGCATTGAGGAAGGTCGTGTAGTCAGCGGCGCGGAGGCAAGCAAGCTTGTCCGAGGCCGAGGAGCAGCCGGCAGCCTTGACCACGGTGTCAAAGATGACCTGGCCCTTGGGGCAGTCCACGGTGTCGGCAGGGACGATGCTGCCCGAGTTCATGATACCAGCTCGGAACAGCGGCTTGCCATTGTAGGTATTATCACCGCCGTACAGTGCCATCTGGTCAAACACAGAGATGGCACCGGCCGACTCGCCCCAGATGGTGACCTTGGTCGGGTCACCACCGAAGGCCGCAATGTTATCGGCAACCCACTCCAGACCCATGCGCTGGTCCAGGAGACCAAGGTTTGACGAGCCTTCCGCAAGGATCTCAGCGCCAGGCATGAAGCCAAAGCCACCCACGCGGTAGTTGACAGCTACAAAGATGTAGGGCTTCCCGTTGTCGATGGCACCCGACACCAGAGAGCCGCCATCATACATAAGGGTAGATCCCAGCTGCCACTAGGTTAGCGAGAGTCGCGCAGCAGTCTCGTCTTTGCAGTACATACCTCGAATCCACCGCCAAAGATCCAGAACAGCACCGGGAGCTTGGCGTCCGCCTTAGTCCCAGCAGGACGAATCACGTTGATGGTCAAGCAGTCCTCGCTCGACTGCGTGACGGTCTGGAAGAAGGGCAGGTCGATGACGTTGGCCAGCACCTGAACCAGGAGGTTGTTGGAGCCGGTGGAGAAGAAGAACTGGGGGCATGCTGCCGCGATGCCGGTGGCATCAATGGTGCCCAGGGACGAGTTCAGCTTGACTGGGGGCTTCAGGCGGAGGTTGCCGGTAGGCGGCAGGGCGAAGGGAATCCCGTTGAAGTTCTCCAGCTTGCTGGAAGCGGTTCCAACAACGTTGCCGGTAGAGATGGAGACGGTGGGGTTCGCCCGCTTCTCAAGCACCGGCGAGGCAGGAGCCGGCACGACTGGGGCGGCCGCGGGAGCAGCCAGCGCCGGGCGGAGAGCAGCCAGGGAAGAGGCGAGGAGAGCGAGGGAGCCCTTCATGATGGCGGGGATGGTCAAGGACGCCCAACTTGGCCTGGAGACAAGTATACAGGGAAGAAGGATACGAGGGACCTACGGGGGAGCAGGCTCGTGTGAATGACTCCGTATGGGTTCGCAAGACACGACGATCTTCGGGTGGTCGAGCCATCCTCTTATACGCAACACTCGACAGCACTTAGAACTTCGTCCGCGCGCGGAGAACTGCATACCCGATTGTGACTAGCTCATGAAAGATCTACTCCAGGCCAAGCTCGCACGCACAAACTACGAGAGCAAGACGGTGAAAAGTATCGTGGCCGGCCCGCCCGGAGCTGTGGGACACACACACGCGCGCACAGGGTTACATCCAGAACACCACGCCCCGCGAAGTAGCACGAAGGAGCGAGCATGGGGTAGGCAGCTCAAGGCTACGACTAGGCCAGCTGACCGCCCCTCGAGAAGGAGATATGGACAGGAAGGGAAGCCGGCCGAGGACACAAGTTGGGGGCGTGGGTCACCGCTCTGGGTCCCTGGGACTGTGGCCCCGAAAAAAGGCGGCGCCGTTGCGGGCATTAACAATGGCATTAAGCACCGCTGCTGGGGTCCGCGCGGGCAAGCGCCGGGAGAAGGCCAGGAAGGGTTACAGACGGGCTCCACAGAAGTCGAGAAAGCCACGAACCCCATGGGGAATAGGGTAGACAGATAGACATACATACATACAGGAGACATATTACACACAGTGCACCACAGCGGCCCGTGGGGCCTGCCCCATACGGGGTGCGTGGTATCATCTTAGCTACAGTCCGATACCGTTGCGGAAGCCCGGACCAATGCTTCTTTTCGGTCGACCAGCGCGACCGCAAACGGGTGGTTGGGTGCCATTGCGGGGGAAAACGCGGGGGTGGGCTAAAGTGGTGCGAAGTTAGCCCGACTTTCTCTTCTTGTCTCTATTCCTGCCTCAGCCGCTCGTCGCTGACGCGCTGTTCGCCGGCGCCACGGCGTTCTGGGCGGTGGGATGACATGTCGTGGGAGCGACGACGGCAGCGAGGACATCATGGTGCATGGCATGTGAAAGTAGCGCCTACACTAGACACTAGAGCAGAGCCTCGGATGCAGAGGAGATCGAGGTCGGCAGATCACCCCTTGCAGCGCTCTTATTCGCTGCTCGTCGCCAGCAAGTGAGGGGTAATACCGAGCATACCAGCCCAAAGTTGGGGGTGGATGGGGGGTGGTCGACGTCCGGCGGCTGGGCGGTCTGCTGCTGTGCCCGGCGCACCGACAAGGTGGTGTCCGTACTTCGTATCGTTTAGCGCCCTTGAGCCACCATCGAGTCGCGGGTGACCAGTCTCCCGAGCTAGCTAGCGGCCCTGGCAGCCGTGCGGTAAGGGAAGCTAGAGGACGAAGGAAGTATGGAGTAGAATTCGCCTACCTGACGAGCGCACCTGAGCTCGCACGGTTGAGAAACTCGTAATCAAGACAATCCGGCTTAAGGAATCTTCATTTTCATTTTCAATTTTTCAATGCTTGACCCCATGCTTGGGAGATTGGTTCAGCAGATGGGGGTTTCTTGTCCGGGAAGCTTAAAGGGGCCACATTACGAAAGGCAGGGCAAGGCCTTGAAGCGGAAGCCGTCATCCCAAACCCCTGTGCCCATGTGTGCGTGGCCGGCCCCTCGCTTGCTCGCGAGCCTCACAGCCACCCGCACACCCTGTCGTCGGTTATCGATTAGCAATCTGGACAGCGGCTCACGGGCCCATGGGGAGCCCCCAGACGGGAGGGTGCGGGGGCGGGGAGCAAGTAACCCCCAGCACCAGCCCCGGGTCTGCTTCCATTTTCGTCGACCACGTCCGGCGCCATTGGATGGGTCCTTGGTACAGCCCGTAACTGCGTAGCACCGATCTTAAACCCGGCACACCAACCTCGATCAACCCACGCACCTCACCAAGGACTTTTTTTTTTCTTCTGTCCCCATGAGCCCTAATGCATATGCGGAGACCAGGGCTGCGTGCCAGGGTACGCCTGGGTAAGGGAATACCCACGTTCTCCGCAGACGGAGGAAGCCGTTCGCTATGCGGAGTGTTGCTAGAAGCCGTGCGTCTTCATGTCATCTACACTACCGACTAGGTATCTATGTAGACACTTGAGTTCGTCTGATTCGACAACGTCAGAACACGAATACGCGCGCCTGACAGCTGACATGCTTTCTCTCGGGCGTAAGAGTCGATGAACCATTGTTGGTATCCATGCAACGGGCGAACGGATCACGGCCAGTGCCGAATGTCTGCCCAATCTCTGGATAATTATCAGCTCCATCGCGCTACCCGCCGTCCTTCCTGCTCGTCTCATGGCATGTGAAATTTGATCAAGGTGAAGGGAAGAGTCGAGGTTGGGTGCTGGTACTAGTACACTGGCTGCTGCTTGGAAGATGTGGTATAGTTTGGCAGCCGTGGCTCCTCAATTGGTAATTGGTAATTGGTAACTCCCGTATAGTTCGTCTTATATCGGTCAGGTAAACTGTTACCCAGGTAGTCCATGTTTAATCCTGGAGCTAGCTCTGCTCGAGAAACTCAACGACTCACGCGTTCTGTGCCGGTGTCGTACAAGAGACTGGTGTGAGGTGCGACGTTCACGAGCAACAGATGCCCTGATCGACATGGGCCGAGGTCGATCGAGGTGGTTGCAGTCTAGGACGGACGGTGCCCGAGTCTAATCTGTGCCTTGCATAAAGGAGGGTGTTCCAAGAGGTCGATATGCCTAGATGCGGGGGTTCAGTTCGAGTAGGTTGTACTTAGCTTGTGTCAAGGTACCCTGTTGGAGGTCGTGCGAGTAGGAAGCTCTCCAAGGCTAGCGTGTCGTGCAGCGTCCGCAGGGGGCAGAGCCGGACGAAATGGCACCAATCGGAGCCAGATGCGAAGGCGAGGGGACGTAAGCGATTTGAGGTGTTAAAAGTATGTCGATTCGAATAGTTAACTCGAGAAGGCAACTTGCCAAGTGCAATATCTTGATGCTCCGTATATGTCTGCGCCATCTTTGCCCTCAGCGGGGTATCTGAACAATAGTCTCTGAACCTCCGAGCAATAGCTTGCCAAAAGAAAAAAAAACCAGGCCCGAGTAGCACTCCAGGTCCTATGTATGTCTTCCCTCAAACTCCAAATCTCATACCCCCAGTAGGGAGCCCGTCATGTGCGTCCAAACGCAGTAGCCATAGCCCCTTTTCCATTCCGTGTATTTTCGGCTCCGGCTTGATCCTGTGGGACAAGAACTCCGACCGGGTTGGGGCAAGTCTCGAAGACACGCAGCCATCCACAGCTGGAAACCCACTTCCAAGACCACCCGAGTTTCTTCTAGCATACCTCGAGCGGGCCGATCGCCTGAGCCATCTTCCTTCTTTTCTGCGGGCTCAACGAAGGTGTGTTGTCTCTGGCCGGAAGAGTGTCCTCCTCCACCTCGATCTCAAAACTCCTGTTGAGCACCTCTGCGAGCGCCTCCCGCTCGGTCGATCTTCTCCTCTTCAGGACGGGGCGGGCCGCCTTCTCTTGCGCGATTAGAGGGTCCCAGAGCTCGATGGCATTGGGATTGTCGCAGACCGAGTCTCCCGCAATCTCACGGCCGAGCGCCTTACCCAACCGTTCCTTCAGCCCTAGGAGGGGCCATATCGGCACCCGCGCGTAGGTAATCTTGATGCCAGTTCCCACTTCCTCGTCCCAATCCTCAGGCTTTGGCTGCTTATGCGGATGAGCAAAGCGTTGCAGGAACGCAGATGTCACAATCGCTGTGTATACAAGGAACTCCTGAGTATCGTCGTTATGGGTCAGTAGCTGGACCTTGACGTCGCAGAACGAGTCGGGGATATCGATGCTCGTGCCACTCCGATTGGAACGCCACGACGACGACTGGGTTGATGACCGGGACTGGGACGCTCCGTAGAACCGAGCCTGTGCCATGGCGATCAGGATGCCAAGGTAGTGGGAATCGTGATCAACTTCGGATGGCATCAACGTCTTGGACCGCAGATGCTGGAGACGAGAGACCGGTATGTTCTGAAGGCCTGCAGGTCCTGGCATAACGCGGTAGAGGCACTCGCGGATGCTAGCTAGCTGGGCCCGGTTGACATATGCGAGGATCGGGTAGTTTGATATAGCCTGACTTGAGTTGCTGCTGCCGGGTATCTTGTCGCATGACACCGCTAGCCGCGTTACGGCGGAATCAAAGGAAGCGCTCACGCACTCGGGGCTCTTCCACAACACAGCGACGCGCAAGGCCCTGCGGAACATGCGGTCGCCGAAGTACAGATCCAACTCTGCCGAGCTCTTAGCTCGCATTAGTGTCGCTGGGAACATGTAGGAGAGAATGTTCTTGATTGCACACGATCTTTGCGTGGCAAGGGGTGACTCGAGCAGGGCGTTGAGGCTGGAGGTGAGGTCTCTCGCCGCGCGCGACGGTTCCAGATGCGCATGGGCTGTGACGTCGGGGACGGGCGTAGTGATGGGCTCAAGCTCGTGCCACTTGGTCCCCAATAACCTTGCATGCTTGTCTGTCCAGCAGATGGGCACGACATAGAGGGACTCGCCGGCATTGTCGTGCATGATGTCATAGAGCGAGCCCGGCTCCGGCCGGATGATTCGTCTCCTCGACCGCGTCTTCTTGACTAACGGACTGCGCAAGACACTGCGGGCGGTGCGGACGCCATTCCGGCGTGGCACCAGCGGATGGCCCTTGGCGCGCGTGGTAGACATGTCGACGATGTGCCGGAACTGGTTGAGGACAACGTCGGGGAAGAAAGACCTAAGAGGTGTGCCATGTTAGCGACCTAGTGTAAAAGTATGCAGTGTGGCGTTGTGCTTCGGCAGCAACGAGGGGTAAAAAGAGCTCACTCACTCAACAGTCAGCATTGACGGGACGCTCCAGCCTCCGAAGAGGTGTTGGTCGTGGGGCGGTGTCTGATGCGCGATGTTAGTGTGTGACGGCGCGCGATGAAACGCGAGGGACAACAGCCGGACGCGAACCTTTTTCGCGCTGCGGACTGAACGCGCAAGGTATCAAAGCTGCGATACTGAGCAGAGCGATACCGTGTAACAATGCTAGGACACGAAAGGGCGCGGTGGTGGAGGGGGCGGGTCTAGCGATTCACGGTCCATCGAGGACGGGTCGCAAAGGCGGGCGAGAGGGGCTTTAAAAACAGACAAGCCGGGAGGGGCGGGCAAAGCGGGCAAAGCAGGGCAGAGCGGGAGGGAGGGGGGCGAAAGGGCGCAGCGCGTAATGCGCCACGTCAAACACAACGCGAAATCCGGGCCAAGTCACGTGGTCTAGGCATCAGTGCGCCCAAACAGCTTTGTGGGTGGCGGCCCCGACCGGTTTAGCCGTCTTTACCCATGAGGTGGTGTGGAGCCCTCCAGGTAGAAACTTGTGCCTTGGATATGAGGCACCAACTTTCCCTCTAGCATCGCCCCAATCGAAGTCGACGTCAGCCTACGGCAAACGTGACCCCGCCGAGGCTGCGATATTGAAGCGGCCACAATCTTGAGCTCCCTTTGTGAATAGACGGCCGCCTTTGGGGGCATCATCCACATTCACAATGCCGGTAAGCCCATGTGTGCCCTTTTTCCTCCCTTGCAGGAGCTCCCTCCCTGCCTCACGGCTGCCTTCTCGAAACCCCTTCCCCTCAGTCGAGCACCTCCTCGGCCGGCGGCGTGACTGACGATGCCCCCCTCTCCCGCGTAGGCCTACAATTCCATGTTCAACCGCGACCCCAACACGCCGCACCTGATAGGCAACTTCCCGCTTCTTCCTCTCCGGACCAAGACCCGCGGCCCGGCCTACACATTGCCTTTCCCCGCAACTCCTCTCGCCGCCAACGAGGCACCCGATCCCGACAGCGAGAGCTATGACATCCTCGACGAGGTGCTGGAGCTCTTCCGAGCCAACACCTTCTTCCGCAACTTTGAGATCCAGGGCCCCGCCGACCGGCTGCTCGTGTATGGCATCTGGTTCGTCAGCGACTGCCTGACCAAGATCAAGCCCTCGGCCGGCGTCCGGGACGCCACCAAGGATGTCATGAACCTGGCGCTGGATCTGAACTTTGCGCTCCCCGGCGACCCCGGCTGGCCGCTGAACCAGGTATGTTTTGGATCGAAGAGAGCTCCCGACTGCGCGAGGAGAGCGCGACTGACGAGCAACGCGCACAGATGTACGAGCCGCCCCGCGACAGGCAAGACGCCGAGCAGCTCCGGCAATACATGTCCCAAGTACGGCAAGAGCTCGCCGTGCGGTTACTGGCGCGCGTCTACGAGGAGGGCGGCGACGGGAAGCCCAGCAAGTGGTGGCTGAGCTTCACCAAGCGAAAGTTCATGGGCAAGGGACTCTAATGAAGGCACGAGGAGACGGAACCGGGGCCAGATAGACGACAACTTGCGGATGGCGCACGAGAGAAGGGCCGCGAGCTCTGCCCAAAATAAAAATGGAATTTAGGAGCTGCAACGGGCCCGGCATGATCCCGTGGCATGGTCTATAACCGCTCTATGATGAGTAGCCGAGATCCTGGGTCGCTTAGTGCAAAAGATGGCCGCATCGGGCCTACACCACTGATCATCCCACTCTATCCTCTCATGAGGTCTCTGGCGTCTCCGTCGCCTCCGAGTCGCCGCCCGGGAGGGCATCGATCTTCCTCTTCTTGAACTTCCCCCTCGCCTCCACTCTGCCCTCTGCCGGCTTCGCGCGCCAGCCCGTGAAAACGTAGCCTTCGGGGCCCCCTCTGGCCGTCATGAGCGGATGCGTGCGTCCCGGCAGCACCTGCCAGCTCCTCACACGGCTCGTCTGGATACCCGTCCCTAGCAGCAGCGTGGGGTTGAGAGGGAACTCGGGGGTGCCCTCCCAGCGCTCCAGCTCCTCGGGGGTCCGGTTGTGCACCTCCGGACCGGCCTGCCCACCCGCCCAGGCGCCGCGCCGCGCAACACTAAAGCAGTCGGCCAGCCTCGTGAGGGGCTCGAGCGCCGCCGAGTAGATGGCCACCGACGCGCCGCCGGCCAGGAGTGGTAGTGTGTAGCGCAAGATGCTGACAGGGTCCGTAGTGCTGGCGCAAACCAGCCCCGCGAACCCGCCCGCCCGTGCCGAGTCTACGGCAAACCGCGTCCGGGTGTAGCGCCGTCGCTTGCGATGGAAGTGTCCGCGGCGGCCCGACTTCCAGGAGGCGAGTTCCTCCGGCGTGGCTGTGGGTGGGGGTGTCGAATATGTGTTGTCGACTTCCGGCTTCACGAGCTGGAGCCAGGAGAGTGTGAGGAGGTGGTTGACGAGGGGGTGCGGCGGTGGGTTCGGGTTGGTAGCGTCGAAGCCGTAGTAAGTGAGGAATGAAAGGTTGGGCTGCCCGGCGGCGTGGACGAGCGTAAGGGTGTTGTTCTGGGAATATGGTATATAAAAATCCGAAGTAGAAGGATGCTTTAGTGGCGATGAGGTATTCGTCTTGGTGTGCTCTGATTCTCGGTCCCCATGACTGGCGTCCTCCATCGGCTGGTCCCTCTCTGCCGCTGCTTGCTCCGGGACGTCGCTGCTACTTTCAACCTCCCCATCCTTTGGGTTGAGTATGCCCATCCTCTCTGCCATAGCAGCGACGAGCATCCCGGAGACGTCATCGACAATGAGCCAGCGACCTCTCATTTTCTCGACGTCTGGTGGCAGCAGCACTTCCTCACCCTGGTCGGGCCTTGCATTGGGGTCCTCCAGGTAGCGGTCCTCGCCTCCATAATGCACATTCGCCCAGCAGCCAACTAGACCCATCATCTCGGCTCTCATATCCATGATCTTGTGCGAGTCTCGGTCGTCCATCTGGTACTTGGCAAACTGGGCGGCGTCGAGGGGCAGCACCTGGAAGCGGCGAATGTACTTCTTGGTCTTGAGCAGCTTATATTTGGCCACGCTGAAGGCCGTCTTCTGATCCAAAGCCGTGTGCGACAGCATGAGCTTGGCGATCAGATCCTTCCCCGCGCCCGCGCCGTCGCGCTTCAGCTCCTCGATCTCGCTCATGGTGAGCGTCTGGCGCGCGTTCTCGTCGATGATCTCGGTGCTGGAGCGCACCACCACATTGCCCGAATCCTCGTCCACGAGGCTATATTCGACGCCGTCCTCGGCGGATATTATGTTGTCGCCATCCCCAGGCGATGCGCCAGCCTGTGTTTCCTCCTCGGCGAAAACATCGGCATAGAGCTCGGAGGCGGGTACCACCCGGAGGCGTGACGACGACTCGCCCGGTTTCTTGTCGAGCACTTCATATGTGATGTGGTAAGGCCGTTCGATGATCAGGTTGCTCGGAAAGGAGCCATACTTCCCCAGCGATATCGTCCTGTGGGAGGCGGTCAGCGGGCAGAGTTGCGAAGGATGCCGGGGGCTCGAGGATCTAGGATGCGGCCTCGAGGGGCGGGAACACGCGGGGGTCCTTACGTATTCGGTGTGACTTTGAGCACTCTAGTCGACTCTGATGGCAGCTGCAGGGCCACCCAAGCATTGGGTTGGACAAGCGACTGCATCCTCACGAAAGTGCGCAACCTCAAAGAGACACACACCTGGGTTGAGGCGGCGGGAGCTGCAAGGCTGAGACTTTCGGTCGGCAAAAAATTTTGGCCCCAGCTATCAAGCTGCGGAGTGGTGGGGGCGGGGTTGCCGGAGCTTATGTCCCTCTTTTCTACAGGCTCCCCTGCCCCGTAAAGCACGAGGCTGCTACTGACATCACATGCACGCGCAGAATACGCTGACTTCAAACGAGGCAGGGCTGTTTCCAACAGCGGCATTACAATGATGTATTATTGTGGCCAATCTGACCGTCCTATACTCGAACGCTACCTCCTAGAACTTCTGCCGGGTCACTGCAAGGAACGTCAAGCTCCAGAGCTGCCGCACGTCGCCCTCCCCCGAACCCAGCGCCCCGAACGAAGCATAGTGGAATCCATTGTCGTAAGTCCATGACCAGGCCTCCTGGCCCAGCTGCGCTGTGTTGGCTTCGATGATATCCCAGAGACGGCTGTACGCCTTCTTGATCTTAGCCAGCATGTCGCTGTCTTTGCAAAAGTCTGTTACAATGGGTTAGCAACACCGCTGCGTAAACTCGTAACACCATCCGATCGGGAAAGGGATCATTACCTGGACGACCACATGTATAGCACCGCCCTAGCTGCCGCTGAAGACCAGCCGCCATCATAGCCATCTGCCAGCTCCACACCACCGTCCCGTGGTAGTCCTTTGTGGTCCACATAGCTTCATACGAGGGAGCACCGCCCAAGGCTGGGTTCGCAATCAGCAAGCCGATGTCCGTCGCCAGCCCAACGGGGAACGGCTGGAGGATGTGGTCCGCCGTCTGGGATAGAAAGGTGGTCAGCTGGGTCTGGTTTGTCGTGTTGAGCAAGAAGTGGCGGAAGCAGTCGTCCGAGTTCATGGTCTTGACGATCGCCTGATCGTAGAAGCCGTCGAGCGAGATGCCGTAGAAGGTCACGTCGCCGGTGATAGTGTCGGTACTAGCCGGGCCTGGGAACCCGGACTGGTTCACGTAGTCGTTGACGAGCGCGACGGCTGTCTCCTTCGGCACCGATACCTCGAAGAACTGTAGCGTCTCATCCTCCCATACCTGCGCGTACGCGTCGGCAGCCTCAGCCCAGTCGGGATGCTGCGGGAAGTATCCGGCCCGGGCAAGCGCAGCGATGGCCCTGAGCGCGGCCGGGACCAGAGCCGTGTTGACATCGTAAGGGATCCGCCCGCCCCCGATCCCATTGTTCGAGTCTCGCCACTCTCCCACCGGCTGCCCATCCTTCAAGTGTATCAAGTTGTCTGTGGTCTGCCCGCCCGGCGCGGCGAAGGGCGCGGCTTGAGAAACCACCCTCTCCATGGTTAAAGATGCGAGATCTTTGTAGGTCAGGCCAACATTTTCCACGAGAAAGCTGGCGTTAGTGCTGAGGAACTCGTCGGCGCGCTGGCGCCCCACCTCCGTCTCGAGCAGGTAGGCCTTGAGCGCAACCGGGAGGTAGTAGTCCGTATCGATCATCTTGTAGTCGCAGAAGGGTGCCGTCGATACGATGCCTTGCTGAAGGTTCTGAAACGTAGAGTAGTCCCCAATCGTCTCCTCATGGCAGGTACTCCCATCTTGACGGCTTACACGTTCGAGCACGGAGCCAATGGCCGCCTCGACCGCACCGTCCTTGCCCAGGCTCATGACCGATTGCATCAAGAGCAAAGTCAGCATAGTGTCGCGGCCAAAGTAGGTCAGGTAATGCCATGATCCTGCCAGGAGCTTGTTGGTGTATGACATGAATGACAGAGAGGTAGTCAGGTCCGGATACTGCTCGATCAAACTCTCGTGTGCGCTGTCCAAGACCTGGTCCGCGGCAAGCTGCTTCAGCTGCGGGTAATTGAACGAGGCATTGAACTGGTACGTCCCACTGCCGAAATGCAAGAGCTTGTTCTCGAGGGTGACCGGGGCAGTCCCGTCTGCAGGAGTAAAGACCAGGTTTGTCACGGTGATGTTGTCCAGCCATTGCCTGGTCACCAGGCCGCCGCCGTCCGAGGTCAGGGAAGTATGCACACCACCTTGGATAACCGGCGAGAGGTTTGCAAAGTTCCCGTCGGCATCGCGGATGTTCCGGATGCTTCCGAGGACGGACACGTTGAGATAGGCGGTGTCGTTGAAGCTCAGGTGGCCCGAGATGCCGACCTGTGGGTTCTCAGACTCGGCTGACTCGATGTAGATTGGGTCCAGCCCCTGCCCAGTACTTGTGGAATTTTGCAGCTGGATCGAGAGACTTCCCAAAACTCCGCTCTCCGGGACAAAATACAGCGCGATGCCGCTATTCCCAGCTGGCCACGCAACAATCAGGCGCGGGGCCGCGTTCTCATTGCCGCTCCCCAGCGCGGTGGGATTCCGCACGACAACATGAGAGCCAGAGTGGCAGTCCGAGTAGAAATAGTTGGAGTACGGTGCGTCATCGACCGCCAGTCGCTGCGCATCAGCCTCGTCGCAGCTGAGGCCTTGGGCCTGGGCGCGAACCACGGCCGCGCCGCTCGAGAATGCGCACAGCAGGAGCGTCGACGCGGAGACCTTCATGCTTGCAGGTAATTACCCGACTTCCCAACGGGCTGGAGAATGCCCGCCAGAGCGCTCCGCGAGAGGGATTGACCTCCGCCATTATACCCGGCAAGACTTGGTAGTGCTCAATGCCGCCCCAACAGCATGTGCTGTACCCCGCGAGAGTAGCTCATGGCAACGTCGCATACATGGTCGATGCAGAGCTCCGCTCGGACCATTGAAAACCTGGAATCCGAGGCGGTCAGCTGTGCTGCAGAAGCTGTAAGATCGCGAGCTTTCGTACTAAGTGGCCCCAATCGACCACTGAGGGGAACGTCGCTGAGGGGGGCACTGAGGGGGAATGCAGATCGGAGAGGGGTAGATGACATGTATGACCAGGTTAGATACCTTAGTTGCTTAGTTATTCGGACCAGTAATTATGGGTGCAAGTGAGAGTTCTCATTGCTGATACAGGATGGGCGATTATGACATAATTCGCGGTATAGCACGTATAGCACACCGCAGACGTCTGTACACGACTCCAGATCGGGTAAGTCAAAAGTGGCTACAGAGTAAAGCCGAAAAGAAGCTCGTTAGAGTCGGGCCACGGGGCAAAGACAGACATGAACAGGCTACAGCGTTCGGCACCCATCGGGCGGGCGCCAAAAGGAGTCACACATGGCGAGCTAGCGCTGTGACGCACCATCGGTGGTGCTATACATGGCGAGATGGTGCAGCTGCCTGCGCCTCCATACCATCCAGGCTGCAGCTGAGGTCCGTTCTGAAACGGGCCCGCACAACCCCGGAGCGCCGACAACCCATCTCGGCCTCGACTCACTCACAGCCGTCCGTCGCACTCTCGTACGGTCAGCGCTGCTACTGTGAGCGGATTACACAATGCAGTAAGATGAGCAGGCCGGGCGGCAATCGATACCATATTGCCCGTGTGTCCCTGCAGCACCCCGTTTTGTGGATGGTCGGCCCGAAGTCATTTTCAGGTTCGTTCTCCTCTGGGAGCGACGATCACCACCCATATTAGCGCCGGCATTCAGGCAAGCTTGCAAGCGCCTAAGTGGCCGCATAGAGAGTACCCCCAATATAGACCAACAGCCCAAGCCCCTGCGGCCAGCTGAGTCTCTAACACCTAACAACACCCCCCTAGGCAGGCTTGGCAGGGAGCACCTCATATGTAAGGCCTAAGAGATTCCCCTTCTCTGTCGCACAACCCCGGGCCCACTTTGTATCATCCTTGCCAACAGCCCCTGTGGGACGAGGCTTGAGGTCTGATCAACACACACCAGAGCCAATCGAGAGCCAAGGGGAAATGGCAACAGCCTCGATAGGATTCCTTCCACTGCCCCCAAGGGGCACAGCATTGCGATTTGTCCACCCAACGGTCATGTCAGCCGTTTCTTTTACCCTGTATGGACTGCACGGCACTCTTTTAGGAGGGGGTCACAGTGTCGCATGTTGGTTATTGTATGTGCCATGTGCCGTTCTCCAGACACAACATATATCCCGTTTACAGCAAGTTCCGGAGTTCGCATGACAAAACTTTGTAAAAGTTTCCAGCTCGCGCGCCCTTGATACGAGGAGATGAATGCGCTGCTGGCTGTCGCAGCCGCCGCCGCGAGTGTCGTCTCTGCGCAGAACGCCAATACTCCGCTGGTGACGATACAGAATGGCACGGTCCGAGGCGAAAGTTGCTCCTCAACCTCCGTCAACTCATTCCGCTCCATCCCCTACGCAGAAGCCCCTGTCGGCGAACTACGGTTTGCACCTCCACAGCCCTGGCAGCAGTCCTTCAACGGCACCCTCGATGCCACCAAGGCCGCCCCAGCTTGCCCACAGTTCAACTCCATGTTCGCGGAGGGGGTGGGTTCAGAGAATTGGTGAGAGAGCCAAGCTTGCAACCCCCCATGTTCCGCTTACCTGCTAACCTGCCGCCCGCGTAGCCTCTTCTTGAACGTGTGGGCGCCCGCCAACGCGACAACCAGTTCAAAGTTGCCCGTCAAGGTATGGTTGTACGGGGGAGCCAACGAGGCTGGGGGCATCTCAAATGCGCTCTACGACGGCTGCTCTGCGAGCACCAACTCCGTGCTAGTCTCAATCAACTACCGGGTTGGCCCATTGGGGTTCCTCGCATACGAGCCGCTCGGCCTGACAGGTAACTACGGAGTTCAAGACCAGATGCTCGCACTGTCCTGGATACAAGAGAACATTGGCGCGTTCGGCGGCGACCACACAAAGGTGATGCTGTTTGGACAGTCCGCCGGCGCCGACGACACCTGGGTGATCAGCAGCCTCCCGCAGGCCAAGTCCCTGATGCACTCGGCCGCCCTCGAGTCAGGCTCTTACTTCCCTTTACCCAGCATCTCAGAAGAGACCAAGGCGATGGATCCCTTCGTCAAGCTACTCAACTGTAGCACCGTCGACCTCTCATGCTTGCGATCGACCGACATGAACACAATGGTAGGCGCCTTCCAGGGCGCATTCTCCAACGTCACCGTTCCGGTATCATTGGGTCCAGTGCTGGATGGAATCGTCATCTCGAACCAACCGAAAGGGCCCATTGTTCCATTCATTGTCGGGTCTAACGGCAACGACGGTTCTCTGCTCGTGGCTGCTAAGTATCTCAACGACATTCTGAAGCTCGACCAGTCTTCGTATGACGCCTTCCTCTCCTCGAGGTTCAGCCCTGAAAGCGCGAGCCTCGTCAACCAGACCTACCCCATATCAAAATCATTCACTTCCTTCCCTAGCTTCTCCGCCATGTCCGCTGTTACCACTATGTACAACTTCCGATGCCCCGCGAGACGCCTTCTAGCTTCAGCGGAGACCCGCGGGGTGCAGGCGTGGACATACAGCTTCAACCACACCCCAAGCTGCGCCTGGAATAAAGCAGTGCCAAAAACACCAGGAGCCCCCAATCTTCTCGGTGCCACCAATACCGCCGAGATCCCTTTTATTTTTGGTCAAGTGGACAGTCTTCCTCGCCCTGATGGGAACTGCAACTTGTCGAAACGTGAAAAGAGGCTCAGCGCTTTGATGCTTGGTGCATGGGATTCGATGGCGGCGCAGGCTAGCCCCGGCGACAAGTGGTCCGCCTTTACAGCAAATAATCCAGTCGGACTTAGCGTGGACGGCGACGACTTCTCGTTTCCTTCCATTGACTACAATGAATGCGATTTCTGGGATAAGATTGCCGAGGCTGAGCATGCTACTATCACCACGACAAACTCGACAGCGCCAGCGCCCACTTCCACGACATCGTCAGCACCCTCATCAACCTCATCCACTTCTGATGCTGGGCAACTACTTCTTGAAAAAGCTACCCTCTATGGCGCTGGGTTCGTTTGGGTGGCATCCCGCTTGCTGTAGCGGCCGCGTAATATAGTACACAAATAGATTGTACGGCCGTATTACACGCCGGAACATAATGAATGATACCAATATTTGATCACATTTGATCGACCCGGGTCGCCTGACTTTGAACCATTGTTTCTACCGCTTCCTTGGCCCTCGCACCGTTCCTCATCTTATAGAGCATATGACCTAACATCATATAAGGGCTAGGCGACGGTAAAAACCTGCTGCGCGGCCTGTATTCTCTCGCTGCTTGGCGCAGAACTTGATGCGTGATGCCAACTCATCAGGCTGCAGCGAAATATCCTTGATCTTTCGTGAAGTTATGGTGAGAATTTTATCATGGCTCATAATCAGGTAGTCTTTTTGTAGGTTTTTGCATGCAGCTTGCATTCTAGAATTGTTGAAATAGCCAATAATCCCGTCCTATGAGCGTGTTTATGAGAACCAAGTAGAGAACCAGGTAGAAAACGAAATTCTCGGGTGCCGGCGACGGCATGGATAGCAACTTATCTACTTTGGTGGCTTCACAGAACTACTGGAATACTTAGGAATCTTCTACAGTAATGGTTGACATAATGCGGGTTTTGCTTGCCTTTGTGCAGGAGATGTACAAAGGGTTCCCGGTCCTAGATCCTTTCACCCTTCTCTCGCAGCTGCAAATTCATTTAGGAAAGAGCGACCAACCTCTGCCACTGTTTTTGCCGCCTCCGGCCAACTGCCCTCTTATGTGAACGGCGAATATTTCAGGAAGTCTTCCTATCCCACCCGTCCTTGGCCCCATCGATTTCATCAGAGACTCGTTGACTCTGATGATCACCTTCTCGCTAGCAACACTCCGAGAATTCTCGCCTCTCTTGCACTTCCTTCGCCAGTCACCATACACGTCAAAGTACAATAAGAGTCATCTATTCCCCTCTGATCGATCGCGATGGACTCCCAAGTGGCCGACATCAGCAACAGCCGCCCGTACCATAACCCGGTCGGCTATGACAACCATCACAAGCGTGCTGCTCCCGTCTCTCAGCTACCACCGGAAATAGTTCTTGAGATCGCCCAAAGACTCCGATTCCGTGACCTCAAGTCTCTCTCGCTTACCTCGAGGCAATTTGCATCCATCGCTCTTGGAGAGCGGCTGGCCTGGATGATTTTCAATCTTGGCAATCCAGAAAACTGGAGCCGAGTCTCGAGCATTTCCCAAAGTCCGCAGATTCTGTCATGCATCAGGTAAGTGCAACATGAGACAGCTCTGGGGGAAAAATCAATAAAACATTGTTCACATTTCGACCAGGCACATTTCTCTTGCCTGGTATCCTTCCGCGGACCATGCCCCAGACGGTCACAGGCCTATCGTACCCTCAAACGGGAATTGCGAAGACCTCGCGAGGCTTCTCGAGTCGAGTCCTGGGCTCATAGGTCTGGCATTCATTGACAGCGAAGCCTCTAGCAGACTTACCCCCTACTTTCGCGATAGACCACTTCGGCTTCCCCAGATCAAGAGCTTAACGGTAGACTTGGGGGCACAGTCGGGCATCTACAAGCGATCCGCTGAGGCTCCGATGGGTTACACCCTCGATGTTGATGGGATCAAGAGGCTGGAGAAAGATGAGACGCTTTTTGAGAATGATGTCACCCCCATCATTAGAGGGTCTCCCAATTTGGTGACCTTCAGTGTTAACCTTGTCTGGCCAGGCCCTAAGCCCAAGTATGAGGAAGTGGAGCCGCGACATCTCCAACGGGAATCAACCATCGCAGCGCTCCGGGCCGCTGCGACCCTCCCATACCTCACGAATCTGAGAATTTTCCAGTTTGGAACCTCTTCCTTTGGCTACGACCTGAGCTTGTCTGGCTGGCTTGTTCAGGATGTCGAGCGTAGGCCTTTTAAGTCCACTCTGCCCCAAGATGCAAGCTGACTTTGATTCTGTATGAAGAGATAGCAGAAATTCTGCCAGACATCAAAGTGCTGGAGTTGTACGGGAACTGGCAGGATGAAAACCTAGAGTCAGAGGTACTCATAACGACGCGCTTGATTCAACGCCAGCCTTGGTCTTTGCTAATAGAGCCTCTCTCTAGGACGTAGCATCGAAATTCGAGGGTTTTCGTCGGCTTGAAGACCTACTAATTACCGACGAGAAAGTAATCGACTGGGACAAATATTACGATGACAAGGAACTATACCCTGACCCTGATGATTATAATTCTTTTGTACATGTCGGCTTCCTCAACTCTGACCATGAGCAAGAATATTCAGCTCTTTGTCCTTCTCTCGAAGAAGACCCGAGCCTATTTTTCTCCGCCTGTCCTACTCTGAAATATCTTTCTTTTGTGCGAAAGAACAGAGGCTGCCTTTACGTACCTGCCTTCGATGATGACGCTTTGGAGGCAGAAGAAGAGGAGGATGATGAGCTTTGGCTTCCCAATCGTTACGCCGAAGAGCTGGAGTTCGAGAACGACTACTACATCTCCCAAACCGGTCCAGACCCCGAGATTGCATGGCTGTAAGTTGCAGGCACGAATTATATGTGTAGGAGAGAAAGATGCTGACGTTAATCAGCCTCTAGCCCTACATGAGGCGCAGAGTAGGCGCTCCAGGGACTTGTACCAGTATACTGTTTAGAATGAGACCATGGACCTACACGCAGAGCTCAGGTTGAAGTGTAGTCACAGCTAGTTTTGCCTCGGTACGGGGAAGATGGAACAATGCTACTTGCCTCGAACTCATTGACGAGTTCGCTGTATGTTTTCTCTTGATCGTATAGGTCCGACTTAGCTGGTAGTGCAATTGCCCCCTTTTTATGACAGTATCTTGTCTACAACTCGACTAAGCAAGCCCTGGTCAACCCTCACCACCACGAAGCGAATCACGACCCTCCTCGCGTCTCCCTCGCGCTCGCCCTGCACTGGCGACTCCTCCAGAACCGCCATCTCGACCTTCCACTTCGTGCCCGTCTTGACCCCGATCTCGTCCCACAGCTTCTGCAAGCTCTCCGGGTTGTGGTGGTACCTGCCGAGCCCCCTCTGCGCGTGCACCTCAGGGTCCACCGGGTCGTATTTTCCGATCTGCCTGCCTATCAGAGTGGCGTTCTTGGCGCCAGGCTTGAAGAAGCGGATGATGCGCGCTCCGATGTCGACCTGGTCCTCCCACCCGAAGAGGTGGAAGAAGCTCGCGGCGTGGATGATGTTCAGCTTCCCGTCGAGCACCTTGAGCGAGGTGTTATCCGGGTCGAGCATGTCGCCGGCGACAAAGGTGCCCTTGAAGGTGTCCCGGTCCTTGAAGAGATCATATCCGAGGTCCAGGAACTCCTGGCGCAGGTCGCAGCCGTAGAGGTTTTCGGTAGGCGCGCCGTCAAACGCCAGCTGGCGGAGAGCCTGGCCGAAGCAGCAGCCACAGTCTAGGAAGGTCTCCCCGTCCTTGATACGCTGCAGGATGCCAGGGTACTGCGGCGTGCCGGGCAGGTAGAGATCCAGGAAGCGCCAGCGACCGATGCAGCCGTACGGGAAGATGGCCCAAGCCTTGTCTCGCTGCACATCTCGGTCAGCCGTGAGCTCTGTGTATGGGAAAGGCAATACCTACAACAGCTTTGACGTGAGGTTCGATCTGGTCCTCGGGGATGTTGCTGTACCCTTCCAGCAGCTCCCAGGCTCTCCCCAGCAACACCCGGTCTGGATCAGGGTTCTCCTGAAACCGGCCTTGGAGCTTAGGGTTCGTCAACCGCTCCTCTAGGGTATCTACTTCGGGCATTGCTTCTTTTAGCGGGAGCTTTGGCTCGAGCTGGTGTTGCGGGGTGCTTGGCTTTGTCTTTGCTTGTTCTGGACCCTTCTCGGTCTGTGCAGGGCTAATAGGTGGCGGCTCGGGTGTGCGTCTGCCCAAGAGCTTCCGCACGAACATGGCGGAGAGCAATTGCCGGCGTTTCCTCTCGTCTTAAATACTCTGGCGATTGGCCCTCGAGACCGCAGATCGAGGGCCCTCCCGTCCCGCGCCGTGGTTGGCCGCCGGGTGTCACGTCAGTCTCGGACCGGGCTCGGAGGCGCGTGCAGAGCAGCTTTTAGCGGCCGTAGGCCCCTATCGCCGCGATGGCGATCCTGCTAGCGAGATTTTCCGGTTAACGCGGCACAGTACGGTTTCCTTCGGAGCCGATTCGGCCAGTGGCAGGCCAATCATGGAAAGGCACAACCGTGATGCATTACACAACGTAGCGAGGTGGAGGTATCGGCTGTCTGAGCAAAAAAAGGACAGCAAAGGACGGAAAGTCATGGTCATGGCCCGGGCTTTGGTGGCTGTAGCTCCATGTTGGTGAGGCGACGACCGGGCTCAATGCTAGCTCCGTTCCACTGAGCACATTGGGCCCACTTTTCTCAGGGGTCTCCGTTTACACGACGGAGGGGATCTCCGGCTACGGGTTTTGACAAAATACATTTGTTGGCGTCGTTCTACCCTAGGGTTGATGCGAGAGACCGGCGGACATGTACATTACATTCTGGAATTCCTCCTCTTCGAGGGGCCGCTTCTCATCATACATACAGCCTCAGAGCTCCAGACGTCTCCATTACTCCTCCTTAGTTCTCTGGACCACTCCAGACGAGGTGTCTATCGGCAGTTGGTCCACCGAGCTCTGCTTCTCCGCCATGACCGCTGCGGACAATGGCCGCATCACAGGCGGTGCCGGTCGCCTGCTGAGAATCTGGGTCCGGGCATTCGCACCCGGGGGCAGATCTTTGCGGGCCTTGTTCCCCCGCTTGCGCATCCGAGTTGTGCTTGCCTTGAGACCCACCGGGTCGTCGACAAACTCGACGAGGAGGAGGATACCGGACAGGGCAGCAAGCCCCAGAGCGATGAAGAAACCGCTGACCTCGAGCGCAATGAAGACCTTGCTGCGGTATTTGAGGATGGCCCAGACACCGCCCACAGTCGTGAGCACGATAGCTAGAAGACCCGGCTGGCCTAGTACGGCACATAATACTGAGGACCAAAGCAGCGGCCACACGGCGCTCCGCAGATAATAAAACATCTGCCACGCGTTCAGAGGTAGTTTGGTCCAGTTCTCCTTCAGTATGTTGCCCAGGGCCAGATGCTCGACGTCCCCGCCCGAGAGTAGCTTCCAGTAGGCAATGCCAAACGAGTACGTATTGATGGCGCGGGCCAGCACGTATTCGATAGTGGCAAATGCCCAGGCAATGTAGCCCACTTTGCAAACTTCCATGAATCGCTCAAAGTAGGGTATGAGGGAAGGCGAGTCGCGCAAGGTTTCGATGGTCTCCGCCGGCACCCGGCCGTTGTTCAAGATCAAGAGACCCATGGCCAGGCCTCCCGCCACGTCACAGACGAGCTTCTGGCCGTACATGAAGAGGGCCCACGTCCAGGAGAAGGATAAGGCTTCCTCAAGGAAGAAATCGGGGTTAGATAGAGCCACCCGGAGATCTTCAAGCGGGCTGTACCACATGTAAGCGCAGAGCCACGGGAGGAGCATGCGCCGGATCTGATGCAGCAGGACGGCGATGCCAAAGTATACGCCAGCGGTGCGGTACCCATCAGCAAGGATGGCAGACTTCAGGAGCGGCCAGTTCTGGGCCACGCCCCCGGTGAAGAGCCCGGAGCTGAACTCGTCGATCGATTGGAAGAAGCCGCTGGCGAAGAACGGGGCGACCCTCCGGTGGTAGAGGCGACGGAGCGAATTGGGGACTAAGCGGTACAGAAACCGCAGCGAGTCCCCCCCAGCCTGCATCTCGGCCGGGAAGCTCTGAAAGGATGAGGTGCGCTGGCGGAGCAGCCGCAGGTCGTTGATTGTAAAGGTGGTCTGCCCTCGGGGCGCCTTGACCTTGTCCAGGAAGGAAGCCACGAGCCACCGCGGCCGAGACAGGCCGGCATGGAACTGGAAGGAGCGCGAGGCAGGCAGCCGCGGCGTCGACTTTTTGGGGCGACCCAACCCCGACTGAAGCCGGCCAAGCACCAGGGCTGCCGCTTCGTAGTTTGCGTCATTGGTGTCGGTGATAAGCAAGGGGTCGTAGGCGCTCTCTTGCGGCATCTCGTTCCAGAACGGGTAGCTGGCCACCGCCTCCATCCAGTTCGCCGCATTGACGAGCACGTCAAGCGGCGACCAGGGTGCCGTGTGTTGGTTCAAGAGCTGATCATAGATCGGAGCAGGCGCTAGTGCCACGGCGAGGCAGCGGAGGCTTCTCGAAATCTCAGCGAAGGCTCGAACCAGTTGCCTATCGCCGCGCCCAAGCGCCGGCTCGGCGTCTCGCAAGACCTTGTCGATGCGCAGAGTTTCGACCTTGGACTCTGCTGCACGCAAGGGAACCAAGAGCCCCGTGTTCTCCAGGAACGGCACGGATCCGCTCTCTGTCTTTCCCGGAGCGGGAGAGGGGCCCCCGGAATACTTCCAAGCGTCAAAGGTTTGGCGGGCGCTCTGCAGGGACGAGGCGTACCCTTCGTATTTAGTCACGGAAGATAGCAGGACCAACGGCCGCTCGAGAATGTCTTGGATATGCTTGACTCGGACTGCCCACTCCGGCCGGTTATCGGTTGCTGGGAAGTCGATCGGTCCGGTGATGAAGTCATTGAGCGATAGCAGGAAGGCAAGTATGTCGATGCAAACCCCGTAAATCATGCTCTCGACGAGGCCGGCGGCGCTCTCGTGGGCAAGCGAGATGCCCGACACGGCCAGATGCGCGCTCCAATGGTTCCAGGCATAGAGCACCAAGCCCGAGGCGCTGTTCCGGTCGTGCACGTGCGCCAGCCGCAGGGCGGTCACCGAGCAGATGACCATGGCGACGCTGGCAGCCATGGCATGGGCCTGGGCCGACGAGAAGGCGAGCGAGCGCAGCATGTCCGACCCGTCCTCGGCGCCGAGGTGGTGGAGGAACGTCTGCAGCTCGGCGTCGCAGAGAGCGGCGACGACCCTGCGTGGGTCCTCGACGTCGGGTGTCAGGGCCACGAGCCGGTGCAGGAGGTTCTCCAGCGAGGCGGCGGCCTTCTGGTCGTCGGCATAGGCGGGGTCGGTGAGCAGGCGCTCGATGTGCTCCATGTCTCTGGAGTCGGCTACCTGGAGGGCGACCCAGACCTCATGAGCGCGGAGCGGCCGCTGGGCGACCGAGAGCCACATCAGAGCCGACCGGGCCAGGTCGAGGTCGCGCCGGTCCTGGTGGGCCTGCACCAGGCTTTCCAGCTCCGCCCGGAAGCGGCCGTGGTTCAAGCTCGCCATCGTGGTCAGGGAAGGAGGGCGAGGGAGCTTTGCTTGCGGTCAACACGGTTACCAGCGGCGTCTTGGGGGGTTGAGAGGCAGCTGCAGCAGAGGAGCTGGGCGTCTTGCACGTCCGGGGAGGGGCTCTCCAGGGACTTTATTGAAATTGTCGTCGTACGAATCTGTCACCCGCCAGCAGCACCGCCCAAGCTAGGGAACCAGCTTCCGTCCCAACGCCAACGTGGGGGAGGGCGCGGCCAAGAAGCCACAACAAGGGGAGAGCGTTCGTGCCTGTTCAGCCGCATCCGCTGCAGACGGCAGGGAGCTAGAGGCAGCCAAGTCCTGCACAGCGTACTCTGACCAGGACCAGAAGGGCGGTTCGTCCCATCTCCTTCCGACACCTGCAGAGTCGCCTTGCTCGATGCGCCGGCCAAGGCACCAAGCACCACTGTGGGCAACGATCACTCCACTGAGGGCCTGCTTGGCTTGGGGCAGGACAGCGTTGATAGAGAGCTAGAGTAAAGCTCGATATGTCGGGTGCCTCGGCAGCAGCAAGGCATTGGAGTGACTTCGAAATCTGCCTCCGCTGGCTACTGGCGCTGCAAGGCCGCCTAGCAGCGGGGCGAGTTAGCGCATGGGGTGGCGCTGTCGCATATCAGCCGCAAGAGGGGCGTGACACAACCCACCGCCTGACAGCGCACAAGCGGGGTGAAGTGAACACGCCCACGGCGCTTCCATTTGTCAAGGACGGTGCATTGCATCCGCTTCTCCAGCGCCGAGACCTGCCCCGCTCTTTATGCTGCCTCGGAGAATAAAATACATGACCCAGGCACTCACTCACTGGCCAGCGTAGGACGCGGGTTCGCTCCCCCGGCCTCAGTTGGAGCAGCAGCTACAAGCAGCTACAGCAGCTAGGTATGCACGACTAACGTTAACTTTGAGTACTGGAGCTTCAACCCTAACCCCTATGACCTGACCTACTGTGGCAGGGATGTGGTATCAAGCGGAAAATAGGAGAATAGCTAAGGCAAGGTAGGTAGTTAGGTACTGCACAGGTAAGCATAAACCATCCCATCCTGCACGCCGGCCTAGGCCCGGGACGATTCCAGGCCGAACCAGTTCGGAGAGCAAAAAATTCCCGACGGCAGCATGCACGCCGACAGGGGTTTTGACGCAGGAGCTATGCGACGTAGGGACGAACCGATTTTGCGCGGGGGTCACGGCGGCTCCAGAGCGGTTCCTTGAGGTGGCTTTCTCATTTCTCCTGCGCCTGCTGCTTTGTTTACATGCCCCTGTCTCTCTACCACGAGCCTCCTCCTTCCGCTCTCTGTTGCTGTTGTCGCCGTTGCTGCTGCTAGCTACTGCTGCCGGCCAGCCAACCCAGAACCATGTGGTATCAACGCGTCTTTCTAACCCGCCGCCGGGCGGGGGACGAGAGACAGAGCCATGTACGGACGTTCGCGCTATGGCGACTATATGTAGTCCAAAAAGCTGGCCACCCAAGCCCCTGCCCATCTAGGTAATCAATGCACCGCACACGTATCGTCTGCGCACTCTAACGCTGCACCCACCCAAGCCCATCCGACGCCTCCGTGTCTCTTGCCTTGGCAGTGTCGCCTTCTTTTGAGCCGTCTTCTCTCTTTTCCTCTCTGTCTTTCTTTCTTCCTTCATTCGCGCGAGCTCGTTCTACTTCTTGACGGCCTTCGCCGCTTTCTTCCCCGACGGCATGTAGAAGTCGTAGCGGTCGGGGAACAGGATGATGTTGGCCAACCGGGCCACCTCGGCCGCGGCCTCGCTGCACGGGAGGCTCGAGTCCTGCGCGCGGCTGACGGGGCGCGAGGAGGCGTCTGCGTCCATCATGGCCACGTCGTCGCCGTCCTTGGGCTCGCCGGCCGTGGAGCTCGCCGAGGACGGCGCTGATGGTGTCGAGGGCACTGCGAATGGCGCCAGACCCATGGCCTGCAGGGCCGCGTTGCCGCCGGCCTGCTCGATCTCCTTCTCGCCCGGGCGTCCCGCGTGGGTCGCCTCGCTACCGAGCCCGCTGCCCGACGCGTCGAAGTCGGGCCCGGGGTGGCCGCGCTGGAACGTCTTGCGCTGCCGCGCGAGGTACAGGGCGTTGGTCTGCGTCAGCGGGCAGGCGCCGACGTAGACCAACATGCTGACCTGCGGGTGGCTGACGTCGTCCGGAGGCGGGGTGGCGGCGCGGCTGGGGCCGAAGCCGCCCGTCGAGGTGAAGTGGTAGGCGAGGTCCGGGTGCCAAAGGATGTAGTCGCCAGCGTGCAGGGTGGGGAGAGTGACGAGGGTCCGGCGGAGGTGCAGGTGCGGGTGCCAGAGCTCCGTCAGCCGCTGGGCGTGGCCGGGCACGGCGCCATGGATGATGGTGCTCTGGTCCTTGTCCAGGACCCAGTTGCTCACGTCCAAAAAAGCGTCCCACTCGGGCCCCTCGCGCTCCTCGGGCGGCTTCGTCTTTGGTGAGAAGAAAGGCCGCAGCAAGAAGTAGGCGGTGGCGAGCCGCGGCGATGGTAGCAGCCGCACCATGCCGGGCTCGACCGTGTTGAGCGCCAGGATGCCCTGGTACATGCGGAAGATGCTGCACACGCCGAAGCCGTTGTACAGGTCTGACGTGGCCGTGCAGCGGAAGGTCGGGTCCCAGGGGTCGTACTTCTCCCACTCTCCGCGGAACACGGCGTCGTAGGTGCCGCCGCGCCCGTAGCCGTCGGGCTCCCACCGCTCGAGGCTGCCGTTGTCGACCTGGGCGATGACGGTGGACGACGAGAAGTCGCCCAGGAGCTCGACGGCGACCTTGCGCGCTTCCTGCGCCGTCTCCAGCGCCGTCTTGGGCGCCTTGGCCTCGCCGGGCTTGCCTTCCTCTTCTGCCTCGGGCATCGCCTCGCCGAGGCCGGCGCCGTGTATTCGGATGCGGTCTGCGTATGTGATGGGGAACTGCACTGCCATGCGGTCGTCCTCGCTGTTGTCCCACAGCCCCATGGCGAAGCGTTGCGTGCGCAGCACGTTGGGGTGCGCCCGCGCGATCACCTGGGCGGGGCTCCAGAAGAAGTCGAAGCAGGTAGGGTCCTGCGGTGGGGGCGGCTTGAAGTCGTGCTTGGTCTCCAGGTACTTGACCGTCTCGTCGATGGCGCGCTGCGTGTCTGCGCGGGGCATGGCCGCGCGCACGACGCCCACGCCGTACCGCCGGAGGGCCGCTGCGAACGGGCCCGTCTTGTCGGCATCGTCGAGGTCGGCAAAGTCGATGCTTGGCGTCAGGCTCGGCCCCAGGGACTCGATGTGCGCCACCTCGTCGCGCAGCGCCGCCAGCAGCCGCGCCCACGAAGCCTCCAGCTCGGCCTCGTGACCGGCTACCAGGCTCCGCTTGATGCTCGCGAATCGGCTCGGCAGAGGGACCGGCTCGGTGCCGTAGAACGAGAGAACCGGCGGCTCCATTGGCTGGCGGTTGTTCGGGTTCGGCGCGGGGTCGTCGTAGCTCGAGGAAGAAAGGTTGGCGGTGGGGAAGAAGTAAGGCTGGCCTAAGACGGCGGCGACGGCCGGGTTTAATGCGCGGTGCTTGAGCTTGGAGATCCTGCGGGGGCGGGTGGTGCCCTGGCCATGCTGCTGTTGCTGCTGCTGCTGCTGTGTCTGCTGCTGTGACCCTCCGGCCGGCGCTGGCGGCGTCTCCGACTGCAGGTGCTGCTCCTGGCTGTGGAGGTGGCACGGGGCGCGACGATCGCATTGGCTGCACTGCCTACTAGTGCTGTGTGTCTCGGGACCCTTGTCCTTAGCACCCGAGGGAGGGGTATTATTATTACTAGTACCACCACCGCGCGTTGGTCCACCTCCGAGCATCCCTCTCGATTTGGACGCCCGAGTCGACATCGAGGCAGCACCACCGGCTGGGGGTAACGTCGCCGGCACGCCCGCCAACGGCGGAGGCTCCGCACTGGTCATGTTGCTCGTAGCCCAGGCGAGATGGTAGATGGCGGGCGCGGAGGGCGCATCGAAAACCAGAGGCTCCGGTGTCGCGTCCAGGAAAAAAGGGGTGGCCGACAAACGAAGGGGGGGTCAGGAGGAGGGGGGGGGGGAGGCAGATTGGGTAGGTTTTCTCTCTTGTCGATGCGAGGCTAGCTGCGTGTTATTACGCCGACCCTCGAAGCAGCAACAACACCCGCTACCTGTCTCCCGCGCGGCGGTCGGAACGCGCGCCAATATATTCGAGAAGCTTGTCGGGCTTGGGCTGTTTAGGCAAAAAGAACGTCCCTGGGATCCCTAGGACGGGACAGCAGGCGAGCTCGGTCGAGTCGTTGATCAGGACGGCGCCAAGACAACAGATGTTCGATGTGCCAGTCTCGGCCTTACTCTCGTAGGCACTTGTTCGAGGGACGGGGAAGGACGCAGTATCTCTCGTGCAGCCAATATTATCATCATCACCAGTAGGGAGCCCAATGGCGCAGAAAGGGGGGGGGGGGGGGCCAGGTGGGTGCTTTTTGCGTAGAGGGTGGGAGGCAGGCGTGCTTTAACCACCACGAAAAAGCCACGAACAGGATGCTTCATCCCACATTCCACCCCCTCCCCAGCATCCCCTGGAGACGCCACGACACCTGATTCACGATATGGGGGGCGGGCCATTGTTCGGAAAGCCGCCACAATCGGAAAGACGCTATGATCGGAACGACGCCAGATCAGCCCGGGGGGAGGCATTCTGACAGTGGATCTAGTCTCGTTGCAGCAGAGCCGCGACGTCTTGGGTCGCCCGCTTCCCCACCCGCCGGTGCGCTCGCCGAAGGCGGTTGGCGGAAGATTCGGCACGTCAGGTTAGGAGAATTTCTCCAGGGCGATAAAGAACCCCCCCCACCCCCTAGCAACCTAGCACCCGACAAACCAGTCATCAGTGAGAGGGTCCCGTGGGAGGAGGAGGTGCGGTGCGGCGGGTAGTGGGCGGCGGTATGTAGGCAGAGCAGAGGAAACGTTCCGGGAGGGTCCCTTGGCTCTGGGAATGGACTGACTGATAGACCACGCCTGGGGTGTGTGGGTTGGTCGAGCTGTCAAGGTTGTCTGGAAGCGCGACCCGACGAGTCCAACGGCGCACAAGGGCCCATCAGCCCTGCAGCCTGGGGAAGCCAGGGCACGCGATCCGGCACTAATCTGGCGCCTCGACCAGTAGCAGCTGCCAATTGCGCCCGCTGTGGGGACTAACCGGAACCACGACTCCGCTTCGCCTGAAAAGAAAGGGCCCGCCGTGCCGCCTCTCGGCCCGCCATTCCACTCGGCCTCCGTTCCCGCCTGGCAGGCGAGCCGGCCAGCCCCGACCGTCTGCACCCCCCAGGTCCCCAGAGGAAGGGGTGGGAGGGGTGGCCATGCGTTCCCGCGTTTATTACACGTGCATAACGAGCCTCCCCCCCCCTTCTCCCCCCAATCCGCCGCTGAAACTCGTGGGAGGAGTTGGCCAACCGATCTTCCGACGGCGAACTGCGTTTACGAGCCGCCCAAAAAAAACCCCATCGTCGCCGCTACCACACTGCACGATCGAATGCTACCAGGACAGAAGGGATGAGCATCGGACAAGCACAAACAAACGAAACAAAGGACTTCATGCCTCCGTCTACCGTGGGCTAAGTTTAGCTCCGTGAGGCCTGCCGCGCTACCGGCGGGCACGACGCAAGAAGGCGTACCTGGTCTCTTATCTCCTGCCCCGGAATGAGCTTCATGCGATATCTCCCCACCTAGCAAGTAGCGGCCCGGATATCCTCCAACGTAGACATCAAAGCGAGCTCACTCTGTCTGTCTATCTGCCTGTCTGTATGTCTGTCTCCCTCTCTCGGCATCATTCCCTTCCCTTCCTTTCTCTCGTCATCTTTCTCTCATATCGTCCTTGTTATGGGATTCATCTACCGAGATACGAAGTTCTAGCATCAGATACTACCGCACATAGCACTCGAATGAAGCCTTTTTTTTTACTTGCGAAAGGGGGCATCTATTGTTCTCAACTGAATTTTGGACTTCTCACGTGGCGCTGGCGCACCACGGCCGCGACCGCCCCCGTCTTTTCGCTCTCCCCGTCTTCAGAACACGGCGGTCGCTTGCGTGCTCTGTGTGGTACACGGGGCGTATGTGTGTGTGTTGGCGTACCGAGTATCTTCCTCGTACGCCGGAGATGAGGGTCTCCACCTACCCGTCTTTCCCCCTTTAGTATCCATTCTGCTCTAGCCACTCCGCCAGCGCCTGCGCATCCCTCGCGCGATATGCGGCCCGGGTCCGGATGATGTCCTTGGCCTTGTTCAGGGTGCGGTCGAAGCCCTTGGTATCGACGGTGCCGAAGAAGGTATCGATCTCGGCCAATGTCTCCAAGTCGGTGAACTTGTTCAGCGCCCCGGCAATCACGCGCTCTACCAGGATAACGTTGCCGCCCAGCTTGGCAAGTAGCTTGTCCCAGTTATCCCGCAGGTAGGCCCACAGGAGCGGCCGCGCCACCAAGTTGGCGGCCATGGAGGCCGCAACGAAGCCCATGTCGCTCATTGCGACGCAGTCCTCGGCCGGGGCCGGCGGGTGCGAGCTGATGAAGAACGGCAGCAGCAACGATGAGATGACGGTAGCGTCGGGTACATAGCCCAGGAGCAGCATTACCGTCTCCTTGACGTCAACAAGCGAGGTCGTGTACCACAGCTTCTTGAGCTCCGCGGCCGTCGAGGCTGGCTCAGCATGGAGCGCTGCGAGGTAGACTGCCCTTCGCAAGTCCGCGGGAACTGGCTTGTTTTCTGGATCGGCCACCGAGTCGGCGAAGATCTTGGCGCCGTGTGCGATGATGCTGTGGGCATGTGTTAGAAACTAACGCGAGTGCTTGGCGGTCAAGAGGGAACGACTTACGCTTCGTGGTTGTTCTGCGTCGCATTCTCGAGCAGGCGCTTGCGGAGAAGGGCCGTGTTGAACTCCTCCCCTGCGACGGGCTCCCAGCCGAGCTTGTCGAGCTGTGGCTGGATCAGCTGCAGGGTGAACTTCTCGAGGCCCTTCTTGATCTTGGGGTCTCCGCCAAAGATGGACTTGAGCTCGCCGACCGAGTTCATGGCCTGGCTCATGACGAGTAGGTGGCCCTCGTCCTTCAAGCCGCGGACGAACGACAGGAGCGCCGCGCTGGAGCCGTGGCCCGAGAAGGCCAGGTCGGCGGCCGAGCCGATGATGAACACCTTGTCCTCGGCGCTCAGCTGATCAAGCTGCGTGCCGAGGGCGGTGAGTCGGCTCGGGGGGTAGTTGATGCGGTAGAAGCCGGTGGCACCGGCATTCAAGAGGTAGAAGTCACCATCAACGCCGTCAATCGTCTCCTCCCGGGTCGTGACGGCCAGCGGCGCGACCCCCTGGACGCCCGTCTTGCCGCGGAGGGCGAGCGGCAGCCACCAGGTGGTGGTGTCGTCCTCGGGCTGAACGTCCCCGGAGGAGAGGAACCGGCTCTGCTTCAGCGTCACGCTGCCGTCTCCCTCGGTCACGTCGAGGACCGGGTACCCGATCTTCTCGATCCAGGCTCCCATCAGTGCCGCCACGTCGAGCCCGGAGGCCTCGCTGATGCCTGCCCACAGGTTGGTGGTCTTGGCGTTGCCGTAGGCGTGCTTCTTGAGGTAGATGGATACGCCCTTCAGGAAGCTGGGGATGCTGACATGGGAGGCCAGCATGCGGATCATGGAGCAGCCCTTGAGGTAGCTGATCATGTCGAAGATTTGGTTCACCTCGAGGGCGTCCCGGACGGGCACCTGGATCGGGTGCGAGGCGCGGACGGCGTCCAGGCCGAAGGCGCTGTTCATACCCTCGGCCGTGAACTTGGCCCATACCTCCCAGTCGGGGTGCAAGTGGTCGACAGCCAGCCAGCCGGCCCAAGTGGCGAAGCCCTCGTTCAGCCAGAGCTCGTCCCACCAGTCCATAGTAACCAAGTTGCCGAACCACTGGTGAGCAAGCTCGTGGGCGACGACGTAGGCGATGCGCACGCGGTACAGCACATCCGAGCGCTCCTCGTCGAAGAGGATGGCCGTCATGCGGTACGTCACCAGTCCCCAGTTCTCCATGGCGCCGTGGGTGAACTCGTGTACGGCCAAGATATCGCTCTTGGGCAGCGGATAGTCGAGATCGAACTGCTCCGAGAAGAAATCGATGATCTTGGGCGCGTGCTGCAGCGCCCACTGGCCCTGCTCCTTGAGGCCACGAGTCGTGTAGACGCGGACCGGCAGCTTCTTGCCGTCGTACTCGCGGTCTGTGAATGCCTCGATGTACTCGAAGTCGCCCACCGCCCACGCCAGCAGGTACGTGCTCATGACCGGGGTCCGCTCGAAGCTGACCAGCTTCTTGCCGGGCTTCGTCTCCTTCGTCTCCTTGACAGGCATGTTGGCCAGCGCAACCTGGTCGTCGGGCACCTCGAGCGCGAGGTCAAAGGTGGCCTTGAGGCTTGGTTCATCAAAGCAGGGGAAGGCGCGCCGCGCGTCGCAAGCCTCGAACTGGGTGCTGAGCATGTAGTGGTACTGGCTGTCGCGGGGTACGCTCGCGGCCGCCGGCGCTGCCGGCTTGTACTGGCTGCGGTAGAAGCCCGCGAAGTCATGGTTGATCTCGCCCGTGAACTCGACCACCAGGCTGGCCTTGGGCGCGATCGGAAGCTCCTCGGCGAAGGCGAGGGTGGCCCGCTGCTTCTGGCTGTCGTCCGTGAGGCTCGTCGCGTCCCATGACTGGTCGCCAGCGGTGACCTTGGCCGATGCAAGTGTGAGCTTGAGGATGTTGAGGACAATCTCCTTGGCCGGCTTAACCAGCTCACCCTCGATACTAGCGCAGAGGGGGGTTAATATACACGAGTCGGCCGGCGTTCCAGGGGCAGCGCCGGGCGGGTGGGGGAGGGGGAGGGGGAGGGGGGCGCTGGCTCACGTCACGGTGCCCTTATAGCTCCAGCTATCAAAGTCCAGGTCAGTCAGCACCAGGTCGTAGTGGACCGGCTTGAAGTTGTCTGGCAGGATGTCGCGGTCGGCCATGGTTACACAATTCGAGGGCTCAAGCCCTTGTGGCACGGGCTAGGAGGAGGATGGGAGCGGGAGAACGGGGGGAAGGTTCGAAGGTTTCCGGGGCCGGGTCGAGGCAGTGCGGCAGGAGCAGCAGCAGCAACAACAACAGCAGCAAGCTTGGCTAGCAAATTGTAGGTCCGCTCACGCCGAGGGAGGTCTGTCACTCGCTGTCTGATATGAAGCTTCTAAGCAGACGCGGGAAGACGGGTAAGGATGGGCGGGGGAGAATAAATGGATAGCTCCCCGGGTCCCACAACGTGGCGGCGTGCTTGATAAACGAAGTGCCGGGCAACCTGGTGCGTTGCTGAGGCGGCAGGTTCGATCTCGCGGCAGGACTAGGCCGGCTTGGAGAAGCGATTAGCTCACTGTTTTGGTCCCCTTCCTACCCACCCTCCTTCCCCCTTCCCTCCTCCTTTCTAATGGCTAAGGTAAGGTACTTGGAACTCCTGATCAGGGTCAAATCGACGCCCTGCCCCTTCTGCAGGCCCGTGGCTTGCAGAAATCTGAGAGAATGCGAGGCAGGTTGATGGGCAAGCCTGACGTATGCCCACTTCTCTCCCCACTCCCCTCCTTCCTCTCTCCCCGTTGCCCCAATGGCGAAGCTCTGCAGACCGGCCGAGGGGGAAGGGGGGGCCCTGGATCTGGATGTGCTAAGACGTGAGCTAAGATGTGACCGTGGGCAGAGCCCAGAGGCTTGAGACGGAACAGCAAAAGAGCAGAAAAAAAAAACTTTTGTGTGTCGCCACACTCCTTCGACCAGGTCTTGCAGGCTTCTTCCGCGTCTTCGCTGCGGATCAGGGGGGGGACGTCTGTCGGTCTCTCACTGCAGGTCGCCAGATCGCCTGCCTGTGGTTGGTTTAGGAAGGTCGTACAGGGGGGGTCTTGCACTGATAAAGTCGTGGCTGCCCCTCGCTGCCCCTCGCCTGCCTGTGGGTGCAGCACTGCGGGTACTTCTGCCGGGCGGCTCATAGGTCAGGGAGTGCGGGGCAGCCCTCTGATGCGACCCCACTACGCCTCGGGAGCTGGCTCCTTGGAACAAAGGACAAAAGCCCATCTGGGACGTGCCTCAGATTGGGCACGGTTCGCTGGACGGTTTCTCTTTTTGCTGGCCTTTGGCGCGGTGGTGGGGCGCATCGTGCGTTTTGGGGGAGGGGTTTGTTGGGTGGGGGGCAGGAGCGGCTCGATGCACTGTACTGTAGCAGTGGGCACTCCCCGAGGTGTTGGGACAGACAGAAGCGACCAGGGACCTAATACCTAGTGGAAACAAATGCTGTCATTCGGATTTCCGCCAACGTGGAAATTTTTTTTTTAATTTTTTGGCCCCTACCTACCTTACTTCGTAACCTTACCAAGATTACCTCCCATGCCTGCCTACCTCTAATGCCCAAGGCGGCTAAAGATATTTAGCCCAGCTGCTAGGCTTGGTTAGCCCATCACCCTTTCGACCTCCCTAGGGAAGGTCCTTACCTTAGGCTACCAAAGCTCCCTGGCTACACCTGCGAGGCTTTTGCCTACTCGGGGCAGCTTTCTCCACTGCCGTTCCACCGGTGACTGCTGCCACTTGTGTCATTAATCTTCATCTGGAATGGATCCACGGCTGGGCTGAAGGCCACACGGAAGCCCTGTGCGAGCCCTGCCGGAGCCCTGGTGTCAACCTGCTGCTTCGTGCTGCAGGAGGGGTCGTAGAAGGGCCGGGGGGGGGCTGCCCAGCACGTAATCGGTGGCAGGGGCCTAGGGGTCCAGGGCCCGGGCCATTGGGGACAGATCTAGAGCTGGCCTAGAGCCAACCTAGAGCTAACCTAGAGCCAACCTAGAGCCAGCTGTGCCCCAGCCCCCGGACCTTCCTATCCCAGAGCCGCCTCCGATCCCACGAGAAGCTGCGGGATTCGATGCTTCGCATTGGGCGGTGCATACAGTTGTATGTGTCAAGTCGTCGTCGCCATGGAGGCGCTCCCAGGGGGTCATGCGATGTACTTTTTCGAGGCTCGGCCGACCGTCTCGGATCGTGCTCCCGGCAGCGGGTCGTGGCTTAAGCAGCCCGTCCAAGGCCATCTCTTCCCGCGATAGATTTTCTAGGTTTGGAGCCCAGCCGCCACATAACCGGACCGAGACCCTATGCTCAACCCGTAGGAGGCAGTTCTTCCGTCCTGGGACGCCTTCGTATTCAGCATCAGCATCACAAACGGCCAAGTATATGCCACTGCTTGCCCAACGTAAGGTACCTAGGACGCCTAGAGATTTCCAGAACAAGCTTATCGCCTTGGCGCTGCAAGCTCAATGCGAGGGTGCTGCTCCTTTACTCTTAAGTCTACGACATCTTCGCGGCACCCGTATCCCCAACGAGACGTCGAGGATCTTTTGAGAATCAGATGACGTTGGTTATGGGCCTAGAATCCCGGGCCAAAAATAACATGGCCTAACGCTAGACATTCAATACTACGACCATGTGCGGCAGCGTTACTTTGTATCCTTCCCACTCGGAGCGAGCAGCACGTAACTCCCAGCCCGCCCCTCTGCTTCCGCGGCCTCGAATGCCTTCTCCCATTCGTCCAGCGCAAACACGCCGGCGCATGTAAGCCCCGCGGCGCTTCCCAACTTGAGCCTTCCTGTCTCCACCAGCCGGATCGCCTCGCCAGCCTGCTCGGACGTATACATGAAGGTCCCTTGGAGCCGCAGCCCCTTCCGCATGACCTGGAAGTACGGAATGCCCACGGCCCCCGCGGCGCCTCCCATCAGGCTCGCCCTCCCGCCAGGGCGCAGTGCGAGGATCCCGGCTGTGATGTGCGGGCTCCGGGAGGCGCTAGGCGGGGACATGTCAAAGTATACGTCGACGGCGCCCTGCCGGCTCCCCAGGCCTGCAGCCGCGCTGCTGATGGCGGATTGCAGGGCCCCCTCGTCCATGCCGGGCGCCATGCGGACCGTCGCGAGGCGAGACAGGGGATAGCTGCGTCTGGCAACGGCCGCCAGATCCGCCAAGACGCTGGCGTTGCGGCCTAGGGCCACGACGTTGGCCCCGAGGGCGAGGGCCACGTGCACCGCCGCGCCGCCGAAGGACCCCGTCGCCGGCGCCACGAGCACCGTCTCTCCGGCGCGCACGTCGACGTCGCGCATGCCTCCGTACGCGACCGCGAGGGTCGATATGTACCCCAGGTTGTCGAGCCCGTAGCCGAGGCCGCCCTCTCCGCACGCGCCCAGGAGGGCCTGCTCGTTCAGTAAGTGGGCGTTCTCCGCCGGCACCTTCACCACCTCCGCCCAGCTGCCGTCTCTCCACTCGCCCTCCATGAAAGCCTTGGTGGACGCGTCCGGGGGCCCATTGAGCCCGTGAAGGATCTTGGTCGATCCATCTCGCGCACGCAGCACCGGGTCCAGCCACACGAGACTCCCGGGCTGCAGGCTCGGGACGTCGGTGGCCGCCGCAATGATGCGGCCGATGGCAGTGGAACCCGGGACGATGGGCAAGGGGTAATGGTAGCCTCGCGGGTTGCCGCGGGTGAAGATATCAGCGATATAGGACACGACGCTGGCCCTCAATGGTTGGACGAGGACCGTGCCGGCGGTCACTGGAGGGGTGAGAGCGTCGATGATGGTCGGCGGGAGCGTCGACGACGTGAACTGCAGTGCACGATGCGTCTTTGGAACCTCAGAGGGAGCCATTGTAGTGATAGAAGGGTCAAGGAGCTATAGGAAGGTGTGTATAGGTAGGATGCCGGACTTTCAAGGCGTCTAGTTCAGAGGGCATATCCGAGACTGCTTCTTGACCTGAAGGAAGTCTGCTTTATATAGGCATTGTGAGCTGTATCAAGAGCGGCCTTCTGCTGATACTACTTTCTTCATACACAAGCAGCTAGTCTCCGGCGGAGGGCATGCTCTCCTGCGGAGCGGCGTCCACCTCCAGGGTATACTGGTCATGAATGACATGGCCGAAGTCACCGGCCAGTTCGCCGTTCGCCCAAACTCTGGCTACAGTGTGCATGCGACATGTTGATTGGCCTGGCTCTTCCAACGGAGATAAAGATCATAAATCCGTACTGTTTCTGGTCAGTGGCCGGTCTCGAGGCAGTAAAGGCCGCTTCATTGAAGATGTGACGACAGAGGAGGGCATCGCCGAATTTGTCGGGGTTAGTGATGACAAACGAACGGCACGGGCGCACAGACTAGGTCCGGAGCGGGGCCGGAGCTGAGTGCCAGCTCCGCCCCCTATTCCATACAAACAAGCTTGGCATAGTGGCAATCCAGGACGGGATAAAATAAGGTATAGGCAAAAAAAAAAAATAAGAGAGGGCCAAAAGAGCTTCATTCGTTGGCTATCAAGCCTGCTCAAGCTACACCGCAAAATCTTGGATATCATCTGTACGGAAACCCCTGTCCGTTCCTTCTAGAGCGAGAGACCACAACAGCAAACCTCTCTACCAACACCACCCATCAAACGACCCCGTCTTGTCTTGAGAAATTCTCTTGCGCTACGTCGATCAGACCTTCTCCTGCTGTCCTGCGGCCGCCTTCTCTTCATCGACCCTCAGGTTGTCAGTGCCCAGCTGCATGTTCTCGACGCCGTCGTGCCGGTCGCCCAGACCGATCTCGGTGGTAGTGAAGGCATCGGCGGTGTCGCGATACCATGGCCAGAAGTTGACAGCCAGCGCGTACGTCCACGCCACTATGAAGAAGGCCATCGGCACCACCATGGCGATGCCGGTGTCGTTGTGCATGTCGGCCACCTTGCCAGTCAGGGGCGGCACGCACGCGCCGCCCATGACGCCGGCCACGATGAAGCCGGAGCCGCGCTTGGTGTGCCGGCCGAGCCCGCGCATGCCGAGCGCGACGATGGTCGGGAAGCAGATGGACTCGAAGAAGAGGGTGATGTACAGCATGCTCATGCCCGTGTTCTCACGCTGCGTGATGGCCGGCCCGATGAAGACGATGCACATGGTGAGGAAGACGAGAAATACCTTGCGCGGCAAGACGAAGTGCATAAGGGCGGTGCCCGCGAAACGGCCCATGGCGAAGGACGCTTGTGCGCCGGCGAGGAACTTTGCTCCCAAGGCGGAATCGGTGTTGCTGCGCGTTTCGGTCACGTAATTGATAAAGTAACTGGCCAGAGTTAGTCATGATCGAGCTTGGGCCCAGCTCGCCGGAGGGCCACCATATAACCGAAAGGTGGGAGGAAGAGACGTACCCAGCAATGGCAACCTGGGCTCCGGTGTAGCAAAACTGGGCGAAAGCGGCGTGGAACAACCGGTACTGCTTCCTGAAAGGGAGGTCGCTCTCGCCGGCGTGAGTCTCAGCCGACTGGAAGGCCATGTCCGCATCGGTGATCTCTGGAATGTCAGAGAAGAAGAAGACGGCAGCCAGGCCGAAGACGAAGACGGCGATTGCTAGATATACCCATTGCACGTTCTGCAGCGCCTTCTCCTCGTCGAAGTTGAAGAAGACATAGGAGCCGAGGACCGGGGCAACGACCGTGCCGATGCCGTTGAAGGCTTGAGAGATGTTGATGCGAATCTCGGCGTACTTGGGGGGGCCGCAGACTGCGTCCCGTCAGTTAGCCACTATTGGGGCTTCAGGGAGCACGAGAGCGTAAATATTCTAACTCACCCGTGATGTAGGGGTTAGCCGCGGTCTCGAGGGACCCCAGCCCGTTGCCAATGATGAAGATGCAGATGCAGAAGCCGGCAAAGGAGTGGTTGATGATGGCAGGGATCGCGAATAGCGCTCCGAGACCATACAAAAACAGGCCCCAGATAAAGACGGCTCGGTACCCAAAGTGCCGTAGGATCCATGCGGCGTGGCCGAGCGAAGCAAGCGGATAGGCGCTGTCGATGTGGTCAGCATGTAGGGGGACGGCCAACGGGGAACTTTTGAGAGGGGGAACGGGGGGCCCACACACCCAAAGTAGGCAGCCTGGAGACCGGACGAGCGAGTTCGGTCGATTCCCAGTGTGTTCTGGAAGTGTTTATTCAGAGTGTCAAGCAGGCCGTACGAGAATCCCCAGAGGAAGAAGAGGATAGTGACGAGGGCGATGGGATACAACGACTCCTTCAGGGTCAGTTCGGCAGCCTTGGTGGTCCTGTCATCAGGAACGCGGAGCGACCGCTTCTTTAAAAACTGCTTGAAGCCCATGATGTCAGCCGTGGAGGTGAGGGGCCGAATTGGCTGCTGTTGGGGTTCGGGTCCAGCACACGGAACTGCTGAGGGAGGCGCCGGCAGTGGATCAGACGGCAGGCCCGGCCGAGCGATTGCGGTCGGGTTCTTGGGCCTTGGCGACTTGGGACAATCAGGGAGACTAGAAGGGCCGAATGGATGCAGACAGACTGGACAGCAAAGCAAGAGAACGAGGAACGGCGGGTGAAGGAGGGACGGGACATGCTATTTATTCGCCCACCGGGTCCTGTCACTGCTACCACAACCCTGCCAATGTATGCAACCCATTGACACCGTCCACCGTCCACCGTCGTTTTACGCCCACGCGCCGGGAGGGCCATGCGGTAGATTGTGACGATGCCCCCCTTCCAAAGCGACGTTGAATGCGAACCAAACCATGTCGATCATCACGACTCCATCTTTTTTTTCCCCGAAGCTTTGCTCCGCTAGGCCTATACTACGGCTCATGGGGGGCGGGAGGGGCGGACCCCGCCCTAGAAAAAGCTGGGGTAGCAGCCGACGGGCGCTGAAACCCAGCGAATAGGGTGCGTCCATGACGTTATACCGTTGCGGGGAACCCGGTACCCGATCACTGGCGAGTGCTCCCGCGACACGAACTTTGGCGGTTCGCAACGCCAGGACTAAGTCGATTCTGGCTCCTTGCATGCTTCACGCGACCGGGGACGCCGCGGTGAGCCGCTCCCATTCGCGGAAAAAGTTTGCCGAGCACGATCAAGATCGTTCCAGAAAACAACCGTCGGGTTATTTTTTTTTCTGTCCTTTTTTAAAACCTCCGGGTGCCTGGAGGAGCGCTTCGGCAGCAAGGGTCTGACATGCTCGGGCGCATACTTCGCTGCAGGCCACGGCTGCATCTCCGCGACGCTGCGGGCGGAGAGGCTGGTGGGGGGATATTTAGCTACTGTATCATTCGGTTCTCCGGAGGCATCGGCTGTTTGCCATGTGCTTGATCCAAGAGAGCATCGGGGCTGCGCCGATACCTCTCCAGCGTCTCTAGAGCATGCCGATGCCCAGCCTTGTCCCCGAAGCACGCACGCTCATGATACTGCATTGGGATCTGACTGCCACCATCTGGGGCATCCTCGGTATCCTGCGGTGTTCCCCCGCGCTTCCCCGATCCTACCCCATCCTGCGATAAACTTGTACAGTGGCACCATGCAACTTCTGGGAGGCGGGTGGCACGAACCAGGTCTCCGCATACGCTGCCCATCCACCAGGCGATGGAGAAGCGAGAGTCGTATAGAAAAGAAGAACAAGCCCCCGCGGGGTGGCCTCGTCCGAGCGATAACGTGAGGAGACCACAGATATCCCAGGGGTTCGGCTCTCGCAGTGGCGCGGCGCCTCGTCGCAAAGGCGTGTCCGTCCGCCAAGCTAAATTCAAGACCGGTCTAAGCTTTGGCTTTGAAGTGCTGACTTGCACATGCTGCAAACAAGAAGTAACGAATCTATAATGTCTTGTTTATACGAGCCAGGATTCGCATAAGAGTTCGTGGGCTAGCGTATTGCGGCGAGCAGCGCTCCACCCCTTGTGTCTAGCAGGAAGATTGTTTTAATGTCGTTTAAGCTCCAGAGTTCGTCCCTCATGTCAGAAAGAACCTGGGGCTGCTGCACTCGGTCGCGGCGCGGGATCTGAGACGAGGTGTCGGGGGTGGAGGCGGCCGGGGGACCGGGGGACCGGGGGCAAAGGACGACAGAGACAAAGCTGACAACAGTAGTCGCTTAGCAGCTGCCCTGCGGGTTTGCTTGCTATCGCTGCTAAGATCTCATCTCCGTCGATCATATAACGTCAGTGCGGCCCAAAACAACCGTTTCTGCACGCTAGGCCCACTGGAGGCTATCTTAGCTGAGCTTTAGCCTGGCTTGCCTGGTAATTCCGCCTTCGCCTGCCTCTTTTCCATCATTCTGGAATCCATGCGCTTCCATTCGTCTCGTCAGCAAACCCTCACGCTTCAGTCATCGGGCCCCTGCGCCCCTTCCTCTCCTTCAGTTTGACCTTGCTTTTTTTTTTGCCGCCGTCGACGTTTTGTTGCCTTTGCACCGTCCTGGCTCCCTTTTCCCCCTTCAAGTCGGCCGAGCCATTTCCATTTCTTCTCGCACGTCGTCATTCGAATTCGAACTGTTGTTGTGGAGGTGCAAAGCCAGCCGTGACTCTTGGCTGACCACAACATCGCAATTGTCCCCACCCCGCTTCCGGCAGTCAGGCACCTGCAAACGCTACACAACGTCGCCGCCTAGCCCGAGTCTCAGTCCTCCGAGTTTCTGATCGAGCCACGCTCCGTCCCAGCTTGCGTGTCGCAGACGCCGTGCCTCGCTCGCTATTGATTGAGAACCTCACGCGCTCCAAGCGAGCACCTATGACGATACCCGCCGCCAACATGCGACGCCCTGCGCTCGACCTCAGCGACCCCTCGCGGAATCTCGAAGAATCTATCGGCTCCCCATCTCCCGACACGCTCGACCCCAGCGTCGACATGTCCATGCCTCTGTCCGAAGAGGCCATCGAGGCGACCGACGCCGGCGATCGCGAGCTGCCCTCCACTCCGCCTCCCCACATCGCAGCCCGCCTCTTCTACCCCCCCACGAACCAGAACCGCCGCAAGGACAGCGCAGCCTCGTCGCGGCGTAACAGCATCTCTTCGATCCCGTCTCGCTCCTCCCACGGCCACGGCCTCGACGGCGGCCCTCAGAGCAAATATGTGGCGCAGCACCTCCGTCGGGCGTCCATCCTCGAGGACCGCAGAGCCCGTCTCGCCGATCGTGCCGCGCACGCCGAAAAAGTCCGCCTCCGCGCTGCCACAGCCAAGGCGGCCTCCAAGGACACGAGCGCCAGCGAGGAGCGCGCCATAGCTGCTGCTCAGGCCCGTGAGCGCAACCTAGCCGAGATTGCCGCGGCGTGCGCCGAAGAAGTCAAGAGGGCCAAGGCCGTTGCGGAGAGCACCAAAGAGAAGCGCCTCAAGGATATTGTCAAGATGAAGCTACAGATGGAGGAACGCCTTGCTGAAGCCGAGCGGAGGCGAGAAGAGCTGCGCAAGGCCAACATGGCCCGCGCCAAGGGCCGTGAGAGAGGCCAGAGCGTGGTGGCCCGAAAGGAGCTCAAGGAGCGGGGGAAGAGCCCCATGCGGCAGGATACTGCTGTATCCAAGATCCAGTGGTGGTGGAGGTCCACGAAGAGGAGGCAGGCTGTTGCCGAGTTCTCTGGCCTGGGATTGACGGTGGAGAGTGTCATGGCGACTTCATTCGAGAAAGTCGCCGACCTGCTCGCCCAGGAGAAAGTACTCCTGTCTACAGCTCGCGTACTGCGCATCTGCGGGCTTAGGGAAGGCGAGCCCGGCTCCGTCAACGAGATGGCCGCAGTGCGGTCCTTCTTGAGCGCCTACTTGATTCTCGGGCACCCAGCTCAGGTGCTCAGCAGCAAGGAGGGGAAGGGCGAACAGGAGCAGGTTGGAGAAGCACTGGCAAAGCCTCTCCCCAAGGATGATCTTGCTAATCCGCGCTCGCAGGCTCTGGTGGGTAAGGCCAAGGACTTACTGATCGCCTTTGAGCAGATCTTGTCGCGCCTGGGGCCGCACAACAGCTACACGCCGCCGCCATCTCTCTTTGAGTCCTTCTCAGAAGTCTATGCCACCTTCCACAATGCCTTCATCGCGTGGAAGGCCCGTGACTCCAACTCGCTTGTCGAGCTGATGGTCATGCAGTTCGTGGAGCTTGATGCCATCTTGCAGACGGTCAAGGATAGCACCGACGGCTCCGTGGACGAGGTCTACAAGCAGAGCATCCAGGAGAACCAAGTGCTGCTGCTCGTGCGGATCAAGAAACTCGCCGGACCTGCGCAAGCCAAGAAGCTCATCTCAGAGGCCGTCCGCCAGTCGCGCAAGTCCAAGGTGAAGAAGCCTACTGGCGACACAAAGCCGCGCATCGTAGAGCACTCGGCCGACACCACCATGGAAGACGCGAGCGACGGCCGAGCGACGCCAACCCAACTGCAGGCACCAACCCCACCGGCCACCCCGGCGCGGAACAGCGAACCCGTCAAGATTCAGTTCCAGACTCTCCCGGGTATGAAAGGGCTCCTGCCGGACAACCGGGTCGTTGTGCACGAGCTCGCCATCAACAAGGAGTTCCGAATCGAGCCTGTCGAGTACCGCGAGGGCCAAGAGCATCTGCTCGCGCCGCTGTTCCACAACATGCGCCTGACTCTCCAGTCAGGCGACCACGATGAGCACTTCCTGCTTCTCCTCAGTGCGGCTGAGCTCATCCGTGAGAAGCTGCAGCGGCTGGTGAAGCCCGGCAACCAGATGCACGCCTTCATCGCCGAGCTGCTCGACACCGACACTGCAAGGCGCCAGTTCAGCGCCGGGAGCTTCTCGTACGAGAAGTTCTTCCAGGCCATGGGCTCTCTGCTCCCCAAGCTCTGCGCCCCGGTGCGGGACGACGAGGTCAAGGTCCTGATGGAGACGAAGCTCAGCCAGGGGAACTATGTGGACCGCATTGAGGCGTTGATGGGCTTCATTGATGTCATGCTCAGTGACTATGCCAACTACCTGCTGCAGCTGGCCGCGCCTCAGATTATCGCCTCGGCGACTACGTACGAGGCCAAGATGTTCGCTTCCGCACTCGAAGAAGGCGGCCATACTCTGTCGGCAGCGACCGCGGCCTGGCGAGACGCTCGCGCTAAGGTGTACGCTGAGACGACCCGCCGCGATCCAGAGGGCATCAACCACCCTCGGTCCCGGCCGACGATGAACCGCATCTACAATCAGATGCTTGTCGACACCTTCACGGACCTCTCGCCGAGCGCCCAGCTGGCCCAACTCCCCGAGATGCTAATGCTTGATACCAAGCGCGTTATGAAGATGCGGCGCACGACTAGACAGATCGTCACCGTTGGCGCAATACTCCTGCAGTGCAAGAACCTCCTGAAGCGCGATGTACGCGCCCCCTGGAGGCAAGAGGCTACCCGCATCCTCTTCGTCTTGGACAAAGCCGACGCCCAGCCGGACACGCCGCAGGAGAGCACCGTCAGCGGTATCATGGCGGCCCTGGAGACGGGCCGATCGATGCCGGCGGCTACCAAGGCCCAGCTGCGGTCTCTGGTGGCCAAATTCGTGGCTGCCGCGCTCGAGCCCGCGTTCCAGGAGCCGGTGCTGAGGCTCCTGTTGAACCGGCTCAGGGGCTACATCCTAGGCCGCGTCGGTGCTGCCTCCGCCTCGGAGAAGGTCAAGGCTGCCAGTGTAGCCGGCGAGAAGCTCGCGGGGCTCGGATTAGCCGAGTTCGCTGAGAAGGTCCGCGATATGGTGGATCTGCTGGGCCAGGTGGGCCAGGTAGACCGTGACGCGCACGGCGCATGGTGGGACGAGATTGCTGAAGTCTGTGAGAAGGAGGCCCAGGCCCAGGCCCAGGCTTCGGCTTAGGGATGGAAGAAGGCTACAAGACAAGATATGAGAACCAATGAATGAATAGGCATCAGAGGAATGACTAGTAGCGCAGAGGGGGCGGCTGCGCCTCGAAGTGAGCTAGCCGGTGGATGGGAGATAGGTACACATGGCATCGGGCGCCGTCTCGCAGACGGGCTCTGGTTTGGGAATCGTGCTTTGCATGGGCTGCCACGGCATTGGAGGCATCGGCGTAGGTCATGGGCGTTTTCTTGCTTGTCGGGCACGGATGCTGCGAGGAGGGATGTGGCATCCAGATGAGCTTATTACGGAGTTTGTGGTGCTCTTACGGCATATGTACACGAGTGTAAATTTCTGTACGTTCAATTACATCAGACCGCATCCTGCAAACCCTGTTGTGACTGTCTTCCTGGGCAACTGTTCTATCGCTTCCTGGCTTTGAACCGCAGTGGTTGCAGCTAATTACGTGGGGACTGGGAAACGCGGGTTGTCCTTTTTGGCCAGCCATAGAAGAGGAGAGACCTCCCGAGTCATACAACGGGGTTGGCTTCAAGGCGGTGAGTGCAAGTAGTTACGTATGCGCTGGTCGCCCATTGCTTTAGTTCAAGAGGATGTAGTAAGTAGACGAGAACGGTGCCTGTAGCATCTGAGTGAACAATCAAAGCACGCACGGCCTATATTCATGCCCGGTTTGCCTGGTGCTCGAATCTACAAGTGCATAAGACAATCGATAGTAGACCCGCTGTGTGTCGATAATACGGGGTGTACTCTGAACTTTGTATCGATGCACTGATGAAGTGTGCAAACGTGGAGTAGCGGCGAAGGTATCTAGAACTTGTTGAGACATGACAGACCACCTTCGCGTCCTTAATCTCATAGTGAATCAGACTAGGCCCATTCCCTAGCTTAGGCGGCCTTGTGTCTGGGCGCGGTATTTAGTGCTGCGCTGCCCCATTGAGGGTTGCTCAGACCTGAGATCGAAACTAAACAATCTTAAAAAGCGACTAACGGGCTTCTTGGGCGGTTAACAACGCTAACGACCGTCGTCACAACTATAGGAACTACCTTCGGGGTCCGCTATAGACCTGTAGATCCTCGTTCGATATTAACAGGTCAGAGCTCAGCTTGGCAGCACATTTGTGTGCGCGGCCCGAATGAAGGGAGCCAATGTTTGGAGCATCTCATCTCATGGCAGGCTATCCTGGACTCTCCCATGATGAAAACTATGTGGGAGCTTTGGTGTTCTACCCTTGATGCTGAAAATATAAGACTCCCAACTCTCCAGTAACGACAATGAATCCAGCTCATCACTACTCAAAGTGTCTCAGCTTCACTCCTTCACTTCCCTTTCCATAAACATTCTTTCGAACAGTTCCGAGCCGGGCTCACATTCTCTTTCTTCATACCCACTTAGCCATTGCTCTCTCATTCTTATCAATATGAAGGTCTCTGCCTCCTTGACTACACTCCTCTGCGCCGGAGCTGTAACCGCTGCTCCCTCAACCTTTATCAACGGAGCTATCTATACAAACACCGAAATTCGCGCGGTCGGCGCCGGCGCTAGCTCTAGCTCAAAGTATTTCTCCATATCGAACTACATACCTTGAGTTTATGTTAATGAATTTTCTTAGCCATGTCGGTGACATCGTATCCAGCTTGAACGGAGGGGGCTGCGTGAGTACCGGCATCAGCAGCCTCGTGGGCGACGCTAGCCTGGCCAACCACACGATCGAGATCCTCGGCACCGGCGACTTCTTAGGGCAGGTTGAGAAACTCCTCGGGAACGTCGATTTTCTCACCCAGGCCGGCGGCCTCCTCAGCAATGAGACGTTCCTCAAGGAGATCAGCACGCTTGTGGGCGACGGGAGCTTCCTCACGCAAATCGGTTCGCTCGCCGGCAACGTTGATTTTCTGGGCAACCTCTCGGTTATTCTGGGCAACGGCGACCTGATCTCGAAGATTGGAAGCGCATTCCCGACAGACTTCGACCTCGGCGGGCAACTCTCGCACTACCTCGGCAGCGCCGGCATCATCGAGCTGCTTACGAGCCTCTGCGGAGGAGGCCAGCTGGGTGGCATGGTAGGCACACTTCTCGGCGACTCTAGCGTGATTGGGAACCTTACGGGACTGTTGAGCGGCAACGGCAGCTTCGCCACGGATATTGGCGGTTTGCTCGGCGGCGGCGCCTTCATCCCGCACATCGGCAGCCTCCTTGGGCTCAACGCCACCATGACTGGTAGTATGACTTCCCTGTTTGGGCTGAACACTGATTTCGGTGCTGAGCTCGAGTCTCTCCTGGGCGGCGTCACTGGTCTCGGCAGTCTCCTGGGAGGCAAGAGTTTTTCCAGCCTCTTGAGTTCGTTCCTCGGCAGCGGGAGCTTCAACCAGATCGGCGCGAGCATTCTGAGAGGAGGTATCTTCTCGTCTGTAGGCTCCCTTCTGGGAAACCGCTCGTTTACCGCGACCCTCAGCGGGCTGGTGTCGGGGGTGTTCTCAGGTGCCACCGGCCTGTCTTCCCTGTTTGACGCCATCTTTGGCAACATCAGCTTCCTATCCCAGATCTGTGGTGTTTTTGGAATCAGCACGAGCTTCCTCCAGCAGTTCTTTTCGATTTTCGGAGGAGGTAGCGGCATCCTCGGCCTCTTCTACACCCTGTCCGGCAAGCAGACATAAGTGAAAACCCGTATGAGGATCGCGGGGATACCCAAGGTGTAGATTACCTTCTCTTTCTGAGGCCGCTGACGGCCAATCTTGTTACTTATCATTATTCTTCTCTGTTCTCCGAGACTACCTCGGGCGAAAGATTTTGAGGGTAGACTCGAAGCTGAAACAGCTCTATGAGATAGTTTAGCGAAGCAGGCGACCCACTGAAATCACCCTCTGCTGTGCCGCCGTATCCTGGATGGTGACGTCGTTTAGAGTCCTTTGCATTGTAGCATTTCCCTTCATCACATAAGTCTAACACTAGCTAACTAGGTAGCTAGAGTTTTCTGACCCCTTCGTTGCCAGTTAGTTAGGGTACATAGTCGAATTAGAGAAGTGGAAGCATTGCCAGTGTTTGGCTGGGAACTTCTCAGAATCTGCTGATGATTTGCGTCTATGCCTCTCTCGTAACCTTGGAGCTATAACGTAATGCGCGAAGATCCCATAGGTGCAACCTCAAAGTACACAAAAGATCTACGCTTGAAGTGATCCACAACGGGAGGATTCACCACCCTAGTTCTCCTCACAATGCGCGTGTGGCTGGGGGACTATACATCTCAGGTGTGCGGAATAGTTCGCTGACTATACCCCGTTTGGGATTTTTTGCCACGTTTGGCTGTGACACTTATTGGAAGACACTCTACATCACTTTCGCTTCACGTGACGGGGTATAATTGGCATTGACTGTACCGATCAAAGTGCAATTTCCTCTATTTACCATAGACGTAAGCCTACGTCGTATCCGTCCATGCCTGCTGATACAGAGCCCAGTTCGTAACCAAGGGTCGCCAAGAGCACTTCCGGGCGGCCGCAACGAACTGAACATGACGCGTAGCAAACGCAAAGCCTGCTGGCCGGCCTGCCCTGAGGTCCAGCCTGGGCTGCGTTCTGCCCAAAACAAAGGGAATAAAAACAATAATACCAAACTCCCCTGGTACCTCCTCTGCCTGTGTCGGCAGACGGAGCCTATGCTGGTGGTCTATGCTGTTGCGACAATGCAAATATGCAAGTCCAGATGGTTGGAGCCGCCGGTAGCGGCCTCCATCATGCTTTCCTGTCCACCAGTCCGATCTATAGGTTGCGCGAGAAGAAAATAATTGTCAAGATGTGGCGCCGATGCGTTCCATTGGGTAGAGTCGCTCCTCCGACTGGCGCGTTCTTGAAGCGAACCCACGCGGTAACGAAGGACTGCGGTGAGTAAATTACGCATTAAGTAGTGTGTCGGTGTGGGATTCGCTAGACAAGAACATGTCCAGGAGGCGCTCCACCCGGAATCGCCTTAGGGCATCCAGACGAGCTCGATGAGACCGTCCATCTTGCTCATGGGGGCGCCAGTATCTGTCTTCCACCGCTGGTCGCCCGACTTGCGCACGTAGACCTGGGTGACCGTGCCATCCTGGTTCACAGTACTCTCCTGGAGGTCCCACGAGAGCTTGCGGCCGGTACCGCGGAGCGACTGGCGCTGCGGGCCGAGCTTGAAGTCGAGGTTCCAGCCCTTATCCTCGGGCGCGGCGGTGAAGGTGCGCTCGAACTGGTTCAGGTCGAAGTTGATGCCCTTCGGGTATTGGGCGACCGAGAAACCGGTCGAGATGACGAAGTCGTCGGCGGTGCGGAAGCGCTGCAGGGTGCAGTCCTCGCCGCAGATATGGGCGATCTTGGTGTAGTGCCAAGGAAGTGCGATGTGCCAACCGCCGCCGCGGTAGTGGTGGAGCGACAGCGGCTTGATGCCAGACTCATAGAAGCCGGACGGGTCGCCCCAGAGGTCCAGCTGCCACAGGTCGTTGATCAGAGACAGGCGCGTCTCCGAGTTCTCGTAGATGCATTTGCGGAGCAAAATGTCACCCTGGGGGCCCCACCCCGAATTGGCCTCCTTGATCTTGTCTTCGGCCTTGCAGCTCTCATAGTTCTCCTTGACCATCTTGGCGAGTGGCACGCTGAGGAACACACCGGCGCCGCCGAACGCTTGGGAGCCATGTCGGTCGATGTTGTTGACGTCCTCGGAGAAGGTGCCGATGTACAGCGGCGACTCGTGATCGTACTGCTCTAGACGCTCGGTGAGGGCGTGGAACGAGGGGAAGAAGGTGTCGTCGTCGCACGTGACAATCCATTTCCTTCCCTTGCGGTCGGGGTGGTTGTAGAGTGTGGGCACGAGCGTGAGGTAGCGCACCGCCATCTCCATGGTCGGGTCCGACTGGTAAACGTCCACGTCAATGCCGACCTTGGTGAGACGCTCGTAGGCGTCCATGAGCTCGGCGTCCGAAGCGTCCAGCAGCATCAGGATCAGCTTGCCGCCGTTGGAGTTACCCTGGCTGTCGGTGAGCCAGTAGGTCCACTCGTTGATGGAGCTGGTCGCCGGGTTGTTGAACCGCTTGTACGTCGTCGACACGCCAAAGATGAAGTCGGACGCGTTGGCGGTGGAGGGGTAGGGGGACTTGGTAACAGGCACGTTGAGCGGTTCGGGGCAGGTTTCGGGCTTATAAGTCTTACCCACATTCACCACCTTGGCCTTCCCAGGCAGGAACTTCTGGGAGAGCTTGGTGACCGACTTGCGCTGGATGTCCTGGCGCGAGATTTGGAGGTAGCGCTTGGTGTATTCGAACTTTGGCTGCAACTCGTACTTTTGCTGCCAGGTCTTCAGGCGCTCCATATCGTAGTCACACGTCATGGTGTGCGAGACAATGGGCTCGGTGGTTCCAGGCGACAAGGCAGTTGCCGATGTGTTGGTCGTATTGGTCGTGTTGGTCTCGGGCTTGACGTTGGCAACTGGGGTATACAGCTCTGGCTCGTTTAGGGGGCGCTGCGAGGTGAGGCTCTGTTTGGCGTTCTTCGCTGTCGTGATGATGGCCCTCCGCACGTCCATGTCGTCTGAGCGCAGCATCATGCCGCCAAGGAAGAGGACAATGACGGCGAGGGCGAGTGCCCTCGCGAAAGGATTCCGCATGTTGAAGCAACGGTGCGCCGCCGACATGCTCACTGCCATTGTAGTCGAGTTGCGATCTGATGGATTCCGGCTCCGTCGCGTTTTCGGGTATGGACGGCGCTCTCCAATCTAGCCGGTGAATAGTGAAGCAACAACTCTAGGCTATGCTCTCGACTCAGTCGGGTCGGGTGCTGAGCCGGGGTCGATCAGGTAGAAAACTCCGCAGATTCCCAGAGAGTGCAATTGTGGTCCTCATGAACTCGAGAACAGGGATTTTTTGCCCAGGGCGCGTCCGATGGGGTCCCGCAGTGCAGGAGTCAAAAGTTACTCGATATTAGGAGAGGGAGGTGCGGACACCGGCAGCACCGGAGGTGGAAAGAAAAAACGACTGGCGAGATGGCGGTGCACAAACGAGGGGAAGCTGCAGCAGCACGGGATCGAGACCGAAATGCGACCCGGGACGTGTTTGATCGAGGAGGTCGGATCAAAGCATCAAGGAGGGCTTGGTAAAAAGAAGCGAGCTGAAGGAGGAGGGGGGGGAGAGGTACATACATACATGTGAGGACGGTCAGGATGGGGGCAAATAGATAAAAGAGGGTTGCTCTACACTACGTAAGGCCGACCCATCGCCCAGCAAGCGACGAACCGACAAATGACACTAATAATCGAGGCAGCCAGGGGGGCCCAGGAGAAAGACAAGGAACTGGAAGGGGGCCAGGCTTGCTCCGGAGGGTACCTAGGTACAGGGTATTTGCCTTTCTCCCATTACCCGCAGAGGGGTGTCTCCGCAAGAAGGGGAGGGGGCCCGAAAGGGAGTGGCAGGCTATCCACACCATGTTTCTCTTCGCCAAAGGCCAATGACGACGGCCATTGCCCTATCCCCGTCGGCTGTCTCGTCTGAACGGGCATGATTTTTGCCAGCCACAACCCCCCCACATCCGGGACCTGTCGACGCTTGTGGACGCTATCGCCGCCGACAGATGAAGAACAGGCCGCCGGCCTATCCCAGAGCTGCCATATGGCAGGCTTGGCCAGTCTCGGTGTCGGTCGTACAAGTCGAGTAGATAGCGAGCGCTGCAATTGGATAGGGTGGTGCGCCACGCCATCGAGGACCCTGCAAGCCCCAAAAAAATCGCGAATTGCGAAATACAAGGGCGGGATGGCCAACCGCTGGACCGGGAAGGAGCCAGCGGCGTAGCCGCAAACGCACATGGCGGTTCCTCTGGGACGATACTTAGTAGGGTAGTGCATACGGACGTGCACCCTGCGATTTGCGGCCGCCCGCCAAGTAGCTAGGTAGCGAGGGGACTTGCCAAAACCGGTTCTGTCCCACCGGCATCCACCCCACCCACTCCTTCCTCGTTCAAGCTAGTCGACCGAGAGCGTGCATCCCAAGTCCGAGGCGCTCGCAGCATATCTCATATCGGAGAAGGTAATGTCCCTCTGCGGCCTTGCAGCGCGCTTCGGCCACCTGATGGAAGAAGAAATTTTCACCTCCTCCGATGGCCCAAATCCATCGAGGCGACACCCGAACAAGCCACAGCTACGTGCTGGTTTCCCTTGCACGGACTAGGGGTCCAACGAACTATCGGGAAGCGCATAGGTCAGGATACTATAGGAATGCTTGGTACTAGTTCGCATGCTAAGAAAGCGTTTGTGGGCGCCAAAGTGACGCTACACCTCTTGGCAGATCGCCCTCTGGATGGACGGGGGGCAGGCCTAGGCCTAGGCCCTTTGAACCCCACGCAGAGGAATGCATAGCACCACCAAACACAGAGCCCCAATCTTCATTCCCCGCGGGCCGCACGAATCAGCAGCGTCTAGAAAACCCACGACGATGCCGGACTTCCCTCACTGTTTCGACACCGTAGCTGAGAAGAAAGAAGAAAACATGCTGCACGGCCGGGTGATAGCGCTTTCTCGACATAAGCCTCGCCGCCGCCCGCAATTTGCACCCGCATCTCGGCGTTGCGTCCTTTTTGTCCTTTTTTTGTGGGATGACCTCACCCTGGATACAGCTTCTAGCCATGTGGGGGCGGTGCTTGGTTTGTCTATCTCTTGGCCGCCATGTCGCCGCGCGTCATTCTCCTTCCAGACCCACGGTCGACTCGGCGCTGCCACTCCACAGTTGATCAAGGCTGGCTAAGGCCAGGCTACGCCGGAGAGCGAATTGTACCCATTGTTTTATCGGTCGCTATATTTAAAATATGGAGGTTGAAGCTTGCTTGCTCTGTGACGGCGATCGGCAGGGCCTGCAGGTACCGCGACGCTCAATGACACCGCCGCATTAGCGCTCCCAGCTGTGCGACCTTGAGAACCAAAGTTGCCAGCCGATCGGTGCATCTAGTGCCCAATACGAGCTCCAAACCATGGCAGCGCTCCAGCTCTCCTTGCTACTTGTGCCAGTTTCTACTGGGCTAATGCGACTAGAAGGCAAGAGGCCCCGAGAATTTGCGAGCGATCACCGCCCATTTGGGTCGTAACGCCGGCTTAATTGAGCCCGATAGTCGCTCAGCAAGGGAGGAAAAAATGAGTGTCGTTCAGCGGCGGTGGCTGGCCGTCTTTCGGTGCGGCAACACGCCAACGTCCTGCGTGACAAATCGCTCGCCCCGTCTGTCTCCATGAATCACTCCGCTTTCGTCTTCATCTTGGGCGTGTGTGGAACTGCAGCAGTCAGCACTGAGCACCAGCTCTGCGATACATATTTGTTGCCCCCTATGACGTGACGGCGTTGCATTCTGCCCAAATAGCAAAGAAAGGACCTGTTTTCCTATAGTTAGGTAGGTGGGACGGTTCCCAGGACCCACTGTCTCAGCACACTGCGCGCAGAGCAGCTGGTTTGCTATGGGGCTTGGGGCGGCGGTGGGTATGACACCCTGTGGGTGGACACGATCGACGTCTCCTGAATATCGCCCATCATGCAGCTCGAATCGAGGCTCATGGTAGGGCTCGGTACACCCCTCGAGGCGGTGGCTATCGGCCCGCATCCCTTCAGGGAGGGCAGCCGACGCGGCCCTGAGAAGTGCAGTCTAACCAGCTGGTTGGAGATTGCCTCGAGTCAGACCTGCGCCACAGTGTCTCAGGCAAAGGACGCGCAGCACGTGGGACGCCTTAAATATATCCGGCAGCGGAGGTCACCCAACTTCTGTGGCCTCCGCCCGGGGGAGAAAGCTAGGCGACGGTGGAGAACGGACGTCACGCCGCCCCTGCCGGCCGCCCAGCAACACCCATGCGGCAGCGGCGGACTCCATCGATACGTGTATTCACTGTGATAGAACTGCAACACCGATCGGATCTACGGAGCTACGCCTCAACGCATGACAGTTATGCCACGGTCCGTCTTCTGGCAGATAACCACGTAGCTATCCGTCCACCAGACGGCCCTGAGATTGGAGATGGAGGCTCGGGTGGTGATAGCTCCACCGGGGGTTTCGATGCTGCACCACAAGAGGGGGGAGGTATCTAGTCGGCTGAGCTATCGGGGAGTTCCTTGTTGACATGCCAGCGGCAAGATCGAGCAAGGAAGCTGCCCATACTCGCACACCCCCGATGAATATTGGCCCCGTCGCGCACAGCCCGGCAAGCCCGGCTTAAGCAAAAGCCAAGCCGGTACTCAAGGTCGGCACCTGCAGTAGTTAGGAGCACGGCACCTGGAGCGAGTCAGGGACCGCAATGGGCGCGCAGTGAGCGGTTGGCCCGGAGGCAGAGTCTTGATCGGCACCCCTAGCACAAGCTTTCGGCATCGGGCGGCGATCGTAACGCTACGGAGAAAGAAAATCGATCTGGCAGCGCGGCACTGGATGATGGCGGGGGCTAGGAGCTGGATACGAAGACCTTCATCCACGGCTGATGCGACTCCGCGCATAATATTCCAACGTCGCGCGGTACTTGCAGCCAACTTTCGGTGCTTGGTGTGCTTGGCAGAGCTGGCAACACGAGGTTGACCATGGCCAGGCCCAACGACAAGGCGACTTGTCACCAGAAATCTGCCGCCTGGGGCGCACCATATCCACCGTAACCCTCCGTATTTCAATGGTGGGCTATCTGAAAACAAGGTCATGTAGCGGTAGCGATGCGTGAGGCCTCAAAGACAGTACGTAGCAGGTCATTCTTGGCTATTAATATCGCCGATGGCCACGGCGGCCCGCTGATAGACGCGTGGATGTGCAAGCACCCCGATTTTTTAAGCAGATTTAAGGGGTGCTGCGTATACAAATCTTGCTTCGGAGCCACTAACTTCTCGGCAATTCTACGTGCAGGGCAACGCCAACCTCCCGAAAAATCCTACAAAGCAAATTGGTTGATTGGGCTTGGCCGAGGCGGTTGCTTGCCTTGTTATTTACTTGGCCAGGCCGGAGGGAAATTGTGATGCAACAGTGGCTATCGGAACCCGACCCTGTGATGACTCCGGCCGTCGCACAGTGAGCGAATGCTTCCCTCCCTGCATCCCTGAGGAGGCCATGTATATCTATATATTTAGGGTGTCGAGCTGAGTCAGGGGAATATTTCCCTGGAGCCACTCGGGATGCCGCTACAGGGGAGCTGCTGGTACCACACGTAAACTTGCGACGAACTAGCCTGGGGAATATAGAGATGAGGCTCCATTCTTGTTTCGCTCAAATCGACGGAGGATGTTTCCTCCACCGTCGACTGCCTATTAAGGGCACCCGCTAGCATGCACGCGCCCTGGCTTGATCGCCATAGGCCCGCCGGTGCAGCGACACATCTCGATCCATGCCGCGTCGCGCCGTTTGCTTGCTGCCAGCCCGAGCAAGCCGCCGGATTGCCCCATCGGGTGCCGTCTGCATGGCCACAATCGGCGGGGCGGTTCGTCAGTATTAACGGGCGGATCAACCAGGTGTTTGGCGAGGAGGCACGAAAATGGCCGAGGAGTACAGAACGGCCTTAGGGTCCCACGCGTAGGCGGACTGCAGGCGACGGCGACCGCCTCGGCCGCGGGTGACGGCATCGCTAGACAAGACGGTGGTAGGTGCGACCTCAGCGGAGCGGGAAGTCGGGGTGTACGATCTCCTCGGGCCGCCCCTGGGAAGATGCGTACACTGCTCGGGCGGAAGCCGTCCGTAACCTTGGATGCAAACATGGCGCACGCATTCAGCAGGCAGCCTTTTCTTGGTCGTGCCTCGATGACAAGCACAGGGCACAGATATCAAAACGAAGACTAGGTCAAGATTACAATCTCGATGGGATATGTTTCTCAGCTAGGGGAACCTTTGAAAAGGTAGGCAGAAGCAGGAGAAGGTGAAGAAGGTAAAAACATGCTAAGACGTGAAAAAGGGAACCCAGGGGCAAGAATTGCATGCTTCCAATAACCCAAACTCCTATCCCCCTTCTGGTCTGTCTCAAGTGTACCGAATCTTGTGCAGCTAGCATCCTGCATTGCCGCTTTCATGCATTCATCCTCATCCGCATTACCGACGCCCACCCTGCGCGAGGCCTAGTGGCCATCGCGGCCCAGCGACCACGGCGCCCATCTACTGGAGCCGTAGCTCTTTCTGCACCTTGTGGAAGCCCTCAAGCACCTGCGCAGCGCGCGCATCGCTCCGAGGCTCGATGCTGATCTGGTAGTCGAGGGGCTCGAGAATGACGTGTGAGTTGGTCGCCTGTGTGTCGATGGGCACCTGCTCGCCCGTCATGGGGCAGTACTTGGGGCCGAGCTTGAAGGCCCACAGCACAGCGGCGCCGAAGACGAACATCTCGTCGTCGACGATATTCTGCCCGAGACAGGTCCGCCGGCCCCAGCCAAAGCTGTGCATGCCCGCGCCCTCGCGGAAGTTGGGGTACCGTGTCAGTGGCTCTTGGTATGTCGGCCAGCCGGGCTCCAGGTACCGGTCCGGGCGGAAGTTTTCGGCATCGGGGTACCTAGACGGGACGCGGTTGATGGTCCTGCGAGCAGAAATTGTGTGAGCCTCTGTGTAAAGCAAAAGATGAAAGCGAAGGCAGCCGCGGGGCGGACTAGGCAAGACTTACCATTCGCACGCCAGAATGACGGTGTCCTTCTTGATCGTCACGCCGCGATACACATCGTCGCGCTCGGCCCGATGAGGCACGCCTGATCACTACCGTTAGCAGGCTGATTACACAGTGTTTGTCGGGAGAGAGGGGCGGTGGCGGCGGGGGAAAGGGGGAGCGGGGCCTGGGGGGCGCGGTGCTTACCCAGTGGAACACCAGATCTCCATCGGACCGTCTCCTTCAGGCAGGCTCGGACCGTGGGGAGGTCAGCAAAGTTTGCCATGGTGGGCATCTTGTCACCGCACACGCGGTCGACCTCCTCCTGGGCCTTCTTCTGCCACTCCGGGTGCAGGGCCATCGCCATGAGGAAGAACTTGAGCGGGCCCGAGATGGTCACCACGCCGACTAGGTTGAAGAAGGAGATCATGCAGGCGGCGAAATCCTCGTCCTTCTCGGGCTGCTCCAGGTTGTGGTTCCCCTCGCGCCGCAGCTGCTCGAAGTAGCGGTATGCCCAGGTGTCGCCGGGCAGGGTGCCCTCGAGGAAGCGCTTCTTGGCCAGCCGGAAGTTGTTGAGCCACCAGGCGCGCTGCGCGGCCGAGCGCTGGCGCTCGAACTTCCTCCAAGGGTTGACGAACTCGGGGATGTGCCAAAGAGGCGTCATGGTATTAGTGATAGGGCCCGACACACTCATGCAGTGCAGGGTGAGGTCAGCGCTATCGCCGTTCTTGGCCCCCTGGGTCGCGTCGTCCCAAGCGAGACGGGACATGACGCGGCCGCAGAACTCGCGTGTATAACCGCAGAAGCGAGCGGGGTCGAGGAGGACCATGCCGAGATAGCGGGCGGTCTCGCGCTCGACGTGTCCGTAGAAATGGTGCCTGTAAGCCTCGGCCATGGCGGCATGCACCCACTTCCGCTGAATCTTCCAGGAGTCTGCCGGCCGTTCCCGTTAGTATCATGCAAACTGTCTTCTCTCTGGTCTCATCAAGATCGGAGGCGGCACATACCATGACGGTCCATCAGGGCCGAGTAGGCCGGTCCCTCCTTATGGTTGAAGAGGGAGCGGATCTGGGGGCGGCCTGAGTAGATATGGCCCCTCTTCACCAGGAGCTCCTCAGCGATCGCCTCGTCAGATACGATGATGAAGACCTGATCTACAGCGCGCGTCTGGTAGATGGGGCCATGCTCGTCCGCCCACTCCTTAAACTTAAGCCACATGGAGAAACGGGGCAGGTCGTGGACCCTGCCGACGATGGGATACTGCTTTGGCCCGGGGAACTTGGGCTCGGAGGCTAGCGTCTTCTTCCGCCATAGCAGGATCTGCTGGACCGCCGAGACGAGCAGGCTGGGGATGGCGACATAGAGCAGGAGCAAGCTCCACGACGACGTCGTCTTGTCCGCGATGACGGTGTCCATGGCGGCGGTGCGGGGTCCGGGTCTACCGGCGTACAGTCTCTCTCTGTTAACACAAGCCCGGCCGCCTGGCCGTGTGTGGTGGATGAGGTAGAAAGCTTCCTTCTAGCAGTGGTTAGAAGCTGTAGCTTGCTGCAAGGGGCCGCAGCTTGGGTGGGCAAATCCTCGGACGGTGATGCGAGCAGCGAGAATAGACGACCCGATGGGACGGAGACAAGGGAAGAGACGCGAGGGCTATATATCTGCTTATACTCAGGAACATGTAGCTTCCGGTGCCTGCGCCGAGGCAAGCGGGGGGGCAGCCTATATATCGCACATCCCCAGCATCGTCCCAGTCACGAGCAGCGATTTGCACATGAAGTGGCCAAAATCTGAATACACGGCCTCGTCCAGTCCAGCCACCCCCCCTCCTCCTCCCCCCCCTTGTCGCAGGATATTCCAGGTAACGGACCAGGGTTGGATATTCCGTGCTTCTCGGGACTATGGTACCGCACTTTCTCTCCTGGGACGGCAAGGCTTGGTTGCGCGTCCTAGATGGAGCGGCCGTGGAGAGAGTCCGTAGCGGTCAGGCCAAGACGGCCCCCCCGCCTCTTGTGCACCTTTCGCCCAGCTCCGTTATGGATGGCGATCCTGGTTGACGGGAGCCTCCCTGAGAGCGTGCTTCGGGACGTGGGAGTCGCGGTACCTCGACTGGCCCGCCCTCCCATCTGCTTGCCTGTCATTGCTCGCACCCGCGAATGTCGTTTGCAGGCCCTCTCTGCGTCGGACATTTGGGGCCAGGTATGGGGAACGGCCAAATCTTCCAAAGTAATCCCGCGGTCTGGGGTTGGCAACCGCATTCAGGCTATTTACAAGGCAGCGCATGATGCCAGCGTTGGGCGTTCTCTCAGCCTGATCCCGTGGCAGGCAGGCGGGCTTCCCGCCCGGCCCTCCGTGGGCAGCACCTGGAAAGCTTGGGTGAGATTCTGCTGCCAGTTCTCGGCTTGGCCTTCGTGCCTTTGCCACTCCCACCACCACATGGCGGTGGTGGCTCCAGTCAGCCCTCCAGAGCTGATGAGGAAGATCGGATTACTTAATTTCAGCAAAAATAGGAGAGAGAGAGATGAGACGTCGTTCTCGCTAGTAAGCTCAACTGCCAAGGGGCGGCTGAGTTGGACGCATTCCTAGAGGGCTCTAGCCTAGTAAGCGCGTTCGGCATTGGTCGGCCGTCGGTGTGTATATGTACGCTGGGCGTGTGTAATGCTCTTATTGGCATCCCGCACACCAACAGCCGATGCCTCCAAACCGCGTAGGGAAACGCAGGGATCGATAAATGCGACATGCCTCGGTCGAGCCCGAGTGCGCCCCAATATTGAGCAGAGTCACCACAAGGACCTGCTCGGCAACCTAGAACCGCCCAGCTAAGGCATCTCGGACTCCTGGACTGCTAGTGTGCTGTTGCATATATCTCGAGCACCTTTGCCGTAGCGTGCTTACCCGGGCCTAGACACCGCCACAGTTGCATTCCTAGCGTTCAGCGAGGGGGCCGCATTGCTGGGGGCCCGACAACCTGTTCCTTCCCAATTTCCCAATTTCTCCTCGTAGAATAAAAAAGAAAGGATGACATAGGCGGCTCCTCACCCAGTCTGGGGTGCCGTTTTGCTCCGTTGCCCGTGGACCGAGGCACCCAGAACTCTGGCTGACAAGCTTCAGCCACCGGGTTCTGTCCTTCCCCGGACGCGGGTCGTCTGCTCCAACACCGTTCTCTTTTTTTTTTTTGGCCAAGGATTGTACGGCCTGGCATATTGGGACCTCACAGGATCACGATTATGGACATTGTCTTGGGGATGTCCGTCGACCATGATAATAGCCGAACACCGCGAGTAAAGCACCACTCACACTTGGCCGTGCCGAGTCCCACCATCTTACACCACCCGCCGCTCTCCGCTACCAAGGGCGGCTATATTGAGGTATGCGCGTAGACCAGACCTTCGGGACCTGTCACCAGTGCCGCGTATGCGCAGCTATCTGTCGTCGACTAAGACACCTGTTCCGGTGGCATGCGGGTGCCGCCTGTCACCGTCCGATTTCGCGATACTCTATTCATATTAGAGCAGCTGCGCCTGGGTATGACTGCGCATTGAAGCTCCACCGGCCGGGACTTTGAAGCTCGCTACAACGACAGACCAGGGTGGCTTCATGTCGCCTGGGTCTAACACCGAATGGGCTCCTCCATGGCGGCAGAATAGATTGCGCGAGTCTCGCCTCTCGGGGCTGACAACCCACGCTCTCGGTCCGGCCTACCATGCGCAAGTTGAGTGTGGAGCAGCACCGAAGAGGCCTGCATCGTGTGCTCCTCGGCCGACTGGGAGCAATCCTGCGATAGTAAACTGCCGCCGAGACTCGAGACGAGACAAGACCGAGAAACCACAGGCTAGGGGTCCTCCCGTCGCAGGTTTCCCGGCGAAGGTGTGTAGATCATATCGCTAACATCTCACGGTTACACGGCTTTTTGCCAGGTATCAATGCTTCCACGCTCGCTCGGATACCACGGTTACAGCCCGGCGATGCGAACGACCGGTACTGCGGTACGCTTGCAACAGAGACACATGGCGCAAGTGCCGTCGACCACAGTAACACGGCCAAGGTCGGCGGCAAAGCAGTATCCCCATGCCGCCTTAGCCATGGCATTCCTGCAACCCTGAGGTCCATCACGTTCGCCTAGAAAGCCTCTGTAGTAGCCGCCGTTAGATAACTAGGGTAACACGAGCGTTGGCCCTCCCTGTTGCATGCATGCTGTCATTTCAGATATCTCCTTATCATATATCCGCAACTCCCAGTGTTATATTGCACCAGAGCAGGCCCAGCAGCTACGTGAAGAGGGAGGATGAGTAAGTGCGTTTGGCTCATCTGGTATACTTGCCAACATACTGCCACGGATATCCGCCGACGCTACCAGCACAATAGAGTTTCAATGTGAGCCACGTTCCACGTGAATCTCTCATCCTGTAGGGCTGAGTCGGAACCTTGCGATCGACCCTGCATCTCGGGGATTTGATGGAGAGGCTCGTTGGCTCGTTGTCTTTGGCTTATTGAGCCTGTTCCCGGTAAGTTGATGACTGGTAATGATCGGCGCACCTTGCAATCCGATGATGGGTTGGCCGTTGGTACTCGGACTTGCTTAGAAGTGAAGAAAAAGTATATTTAGAAGTGCTTGGTGTGTTGGTCTGGTTGGTGACTGGGTTGACGGGTCTCTGGCCTGTTCCGGGGGCCCATTTCCGTAATAGCAACTGCTCCATTTAGTGTGGTTAAGCAAGATCCACGTCTGCTCGTTAGTGGCGGCGGTGTTCACACAGGTCAGACTGTGCCGCAAAGTTATCATAACCCAAAGCACCACACGCAGCAAGGACCAGCCAGGGTATTGAGTTCATTGGGATGTTTTTATTGACTGCAGAGTCCACGATGTTGACCGTTACTGACCGGTGGCACTCCATGCGACCAAATCCATGAGAAAGCCATGAGCACAACCTTTGATAACACCGACCGAAACCAAGTCCAGCAGCAACCCGTGATCCTGCATCCTCCGCCTTTTCGTTTAACCACCCTTCTTCTGTAGGCCAGGTAGTTAGCATCTTGCATCCGGTATCAAAAGCACCGGGCGCACGAACCTTGGAGACACCGACAGTCCGGCCGCGACGACCAGTGGTCTTGGTGTGCTGGCCGCGGACGCGCAGGCCCCAGTAGTGTCGGAGACCGCGGTGAGCCCTGATCTTCTTCAGGCGCTCGAGATCATCACGAAGCTTCGAGTCAACGCCGTTGGCGAGGATCTGGCCGTCCTTGCCGTCAACAATATCGTTTTGACGGTTGAGCATCCAGGTGGGAATTTTGTAGGCGGTAGGGTTCTGCAGGATGGTGACGAGACGCTCAAGCTCCTCAGAGGTGAGCTCTCCAGCGCGCTTGTTCAGGTCGACATCGGCCTTCTTGCACGCAAGGTTGGAGTAGCGGCGACCGACACCCTTGATCTTGGTGAGGGCATAGCTGCAACACGTTAGACTCTGGCTCCGCATATTCATCGCAAGCGAAGAAATTTTTTTGTGCCTGGGAAATGCATCCCGACCATCCTGTACCATGACTGCCGTGCCCTCCAGCTCCGACGAGGAGAGCGGGATGGTTCTTGAACCGTGATGTTCTTGTTCAACGCCTGCCTAGCACTTGGGTGCGGTTGGCAAGCCCACCCACTTCCAACGTCGGAGCCTTTCGGTAGGCGTCATAGCACAGGTGGTTCGGGGAGGCGAGGCCCAACTGAATGGGAGTCGGGCGGGATCGAGTCATGGACTTACACAACTTTCTCTGTGGAAAGGGTTAGCAGCTGGTAAGAGGAATAGGGGTATCGAGACACGTACGCTTGCCGTCAACGTTGGTGTTGAGCAGACGCAAGATGAACTGGAAGTTCGACTTCTCTCCAGTACTGCAATACCGAGTCAGCCCTGGTCCCAAATTGATGCGCATTAAGCTCGTCGGCGCCGTCATGCGACGCCCGAAGGCTCTGACAATCCCATCCGATCCTCGCCACTGTGACTGCCCACCGGAGAGGTTCGAGGCGAGATCTGATCGACATCCAAGACAGGCATAGCAAACAGATGACTGCTTGGGGCTGCCATGGAGTAGGTCGTAAGGCAGCCAGCATATTGGCTGGCGGCAACAGACCGTTGACGGCCTTCGCGTCAAGTTCTCGAGATCGCGATCGTGCGAACCCGTCGCTCGTCCTCCGGCAGGGCAATTCCTCGCGGCAGTGTGGATGGAACGTCGGCATTGAAAAGTAGATCAGGTGTTCACTTACACAAGCGACATCTTGGGCGATGGGGGACCGGCGCCTCAAGACGATTTGGTGTGCTTGTTGATGTTTCTTGGGAGACTTGAAAGGTTCGAAAGTTCGAGCGGAGAGGCTCAAATTTGCAGTACGAAATCGAGAAAGTGCGCGTGTCACGTGGCGCGGGGCTTGCGAGGTGGCCTGAGCTTCGCGGGTGAAGCTCGGAAGTTTGTGATTATGTAACGCAACTAGTCCAACTTCCAGAGGCCGAGCGAGGCCGAGCTCCCGAGGACCCGCTATGAGGGTTAGGGTCCGTCGAATGACTACGCTTGGGCATGCGCCGGGATCTGGAGCGTTTGGCATGCAAAAGGATGCAGCCAGTGCCCCGCAGTGCCCAAGCGAGCACGCGCAAGGCCATGAGGTCATTCACAGGCAAATCTGCGAGTTGCGATGCGGCCGGCATGCCATCACAGCTAGCAGATTTCCCCCTCTTACGGCACCACCGGACAAGATGACTACGTGAGTGTGATTTCTCATCTCCCCGCTCTTGACCGCACTGACCGAGCTGTTGTTTGCTGCAGCGCAAGCGTCCTGTCGCTTCCGTTCCGGAAGTCGACGCACATATCCATCTCGGACGCCATCCGACAGTACATCTCCAAGAAGTATGACCAGCACCCCGAGATGTTCCGAAATGACCTGGAAGTCATCGACAACCTCCGTCGCGATGCAGTCAACGTCCGCGAGGCCCACCCCAGCGGCGTCAAGAAGCTCCAGACGTACGCGGGGCAGCTAGTGTGGATGGGCGGGAAGTTTCCGATCGATGTAAACTAGGACCTTTCTCCCTTTTCCATTTGAAGGTGCGACTGACGAAAGCTTCGTGGCAGATCGGCGCCGACTTCTCGTGGTATCCCGCGCTAGGGTACCATACCGAGCGGCCCCTCGTCCAGAACAACCTCAAATACGAACTCATGAACGTCCTTTACAACCTGGCCGCCCTCTATTCGCAGCTTGCCCTCTCGTCCAACCGCAGTAGCACCGATGGCCTGAAGACGGCGGCGAGCTGGTTCTCCCACGCTGCCGGCGTGCTCACCCACGTCAAGACGCAGATACTCCCGGAGCTGCGCATGGATAACCCGCCCGACGATATGGACGAGTCGACCCTGGAATCGCTAATCCAGCTCCTTCTAGCGCAGAGCCAGGAGTGCTTCTGGCAGAAGGCCGTCACGGACAAGTACAAGGATGCCTCGATCGCTAAGCTGGCCGCCAGGGTGTCAGATCTGTACAATCTCGCGGGAGAAGCGGCTATGCAGAGTGAGGCCATCAGCTCGTCCTGGATCCACCACATGAGCGCGAAGCACCACCACTTCGCCGCCGCCGCGCAGTATCGTGCCGCCTGTGACTGTCTGGAGAGGAGAAAGTATGGCGAGGAAGTGGCTAGGCTGGCTGACGCCGTTTCCTGTGTTAACGAAGGACTTAAGGAGTCCAAAGGCAGCTATCTCAGCAAGATCGTCACGGAGGAGCTCACAGGCTTGAAGAAGCGTGTCGAGGAAGACCTGAAGAGGGCCGAGAGAGATAACGACGTGATATACCTACGTGAGTTTCTTCCTGCATCCGCCTCCGAAGCTGGCGCTTGCTAACCCGTCCCCGCAGAGCCCGTACCGCCCAAATCGGAGCTCAAGATTCTAGACCGCGCCAATATGGCAGTTGCTCGTATCCCTCCTCAGGTCGCCAACCCTTACGAATACCTCGGGGACCACGCCGAATTCGGCCCCGCGCTTTTCTCCAAGCTAGTTCCCTTCGCTGTCCACGTAGCTGTCTCAATCTACGAGGAGCGGCGGGATCGCCTCGTGAACAACAACATCATCGCGGAGCTGGAGACCATGACGGAGAAGCTGCACAGCATCCTCTCAAGCCTGAACCTGCCGGGCTCCTTACAAGCCCTCGAAAAGCCCCTTGGTCTTCCAGGCACCCTCGTCCAGCACGCCGATGAGATCCGCCAAGCAGATGCACTCAACCGGCTGCAGCGCGGATTTGCCGACATCGAAAAGCTTCGGTCCAGCGACCGTGGCGTCTTCGAGGAAGGCAAGGCACTGCTCGCTACCGAGCACGAAGAGGATGACCGTCTGCGCAAGAAGTACGGTACGCAGCGCTGGACGCGCCCTGAATCTCGGGCCGACCCGAGCCCGAACGGCGGCGCCAAGCTCTGGGGCCAGGCTGCCGAGATCGAGGGATATTTTGCGTCGAGCACATCGAGCGACGCCATCGTGCGAGACAAGTATGACTCGGTGCGAGATACGCTGGCAATCCTTGCGGGATCAGACCGCGGCATGCTGGACTATATCCCAAACAGCCGGGTCGCCGAGATACCCGAATCTCTGAAGCCCGCGCTTGGCCGGCTCCGGGGCGCTTACAGCGACGTGCTACGGCTTGAGTCGCGGAGACGGAAGCGCGTCGAGGCCCTGAGGAGCAAGAGCCGGGCAGACGACATCAAGCAGGAGATCCTAGCCGAAGCCGCGCGGCTCGAGAGGACATATCCCAACACTTCCATTGTCCCAGCCCATTTCGAGGATTTCTTCGAGAAGCGGCTCGACAGCCTGTACGAAACGGACCTAGAGGCTGTTGACAAGGAGAACGCGGATCAGGAAAAGGCCGTCACCGACGTCGAGCGCGCCAACCGGGAGTTTGAGGCGCAAAAGAGGACCGCTGGAGACAAGGGCACAAGGGAACGCGAGGCTGCGCTCCAGCGGCTCGACAATGCCTATTACAAGTACAAGGAGATCGTCAACAACGTTGAGGTGGGACGGAAGTTCTACAACGACCTCAGCCGCATCGTCGGACAGTTCCGAGACCAAGTTCGGGCTTGGGTCAATGAGAGGCGGAAAGATGCGCGGAGTTTGGAAGAGTAAGTACATGTCTCTTTCTTCTGCTCACCTGAGCAGCGCACTGACCTACAGTAGTGAGCTCTCCATGCCTCCGCTCTCCTCCTTGTCCATCAACCACACACCCCAATCACCACCTGCGCAGGCCTACCAAGCCCAAAACTCCTATTTCAACCAGCCGCCGCCTCAGGCGCAGGCTCGCCAGCCCCTCCATAGCCCGGCCGAGGCGCAGATCCAGAGTTGGGCGGGCGATATGCCGCCGCAGCAACCCAAGCCCATGCCCCCGGTTGCACCAGTCGCCAATATGGGCGGCATGTGGAACCCCGAGATGGGTATTACATTCGGCCAGGGCTCGGGCAGTACCACACCACAGGGCGGACAGCAGAGAGGTAAGCCTCCTGTCTCGGGAACTTGGGACCCCTCGGGTGGCATCCGATTTGGCTAGGGTCCTACGGGGCACACTCGTGAGACCCGGTGAGAGAGATCGAGGTTGGTGGGGTTGGCTAGCTGCACATAATTGTAAATGGAATAAAGTGTTAGGAGCATCTCGATAGACTAAAAGGCGCTCTCTAGTCTCTGCCCTTATGATGTGAGACTTCTCTCTTTGCCCCATGATCCCTTGGTGCTTGATTCGCGATCTTGCTAGCGGCTTGCTTGTCCGGTTCGCATGTCTTGATATGCCCTTTGGCGAAGATCGAGGCCAAGGCTAAAATCACCTCAAGTCCTGTTTACCACCGTTTTAGTAGTAATTTGCTGCTATGGTCGTAGTATCACGAACTCTTGGTTACTATAAGATAGCCCTGCCTACGACCGTTGTTGGAAGCAGATCGTGCGCAGCCACATGAAGAATTTCTTATTCTAGCTGTAGGTCTTATCTCACATGACCGCTGGTACCCCTGACACTACACCTCTTTTTGTTTACATATACCAACCACTCGGCCGCTAATGATCCCTGTAATCTGCGGCAATATCTCGTCTACACTTACTCTCTCCGCTGGCACCCTCTAAACTACGTGCATGTCGACCCGATTTAGACCTAGAGCCAACCTAGAAACCGAAGGTATCTTCAGACCATACTATGATCCTCTCTTATTGTTTAGTCCTATCTCGGCATGGCGCCGGGAGACCTCTTATTATCAACGGGTCTTAACAAGCGAAGCGCTGCTTGGCTCTCCTTCCACATCGGTGACGGCTAGACGAAGGTGTACAAGAAATTCTTATTTTTTTGAAAAGACTGCTTAGTGGTATCAACTACGTTAACAAGGACAAAAAAACGGCCGGACCTCCTGCCTTCTTTACCCAGTCTGATGAAGAGCCCCGTCCGTCGGTGAAAAATCAATGCCGCCACCCCACCCCAACCCCTCGGACAAAAGGGAAAAGCCAGAGACAAAGGAAAGCAAACTAGAGAGAATACACGGGGTAAGCAGAGAGAAAATGATCGTCTCGTGGCTAGTCTACAATTTCATGGTGCCGGCACGTGGAATGGCGCGGCGATGTATGCTCCGTACAGGGATGGGCCGCGGGTAGGCGACGATGTTTACTCGCCGTTGACCTTGCTCTGCTTGCCGCTACGCTCCAGCTGCGACATCTGACCGGCGAGGCGGCCAAACTGCCACTCGGGGAGGGTAATGCCCGTCTGCTCGTTGATGGTGGTCATGAGCGGCGGCAGCATCTGGTAGATGTTGCGCATGGTGTCGACGCTGGTCTGGTTTCCGGGGGCGCCCTCGCCGGCTTGAGCGCCCGTGTTCCACACGCTGATCTTGGGCTGCAGGCCGCGGATGGCCTCGGCGTTGGCCTTGGCCAGCGACACGTACGTGCCCTTCTCGATCATCATGTACTGCAGCAGGCCGGCGGGGCCGCCAAAGGCCTGGCTGAGGCGGCCGTAGGCGTCAGCCATGGCGCTCATACCCTCAGCCTCCTTGAGGCTACGCTGCAGCTCGGCCTCGGCGTTCTTGACCGCGGCGTAGTTGGCAGCGTCGGCCTGCTGCTGCATCTGGTAGACGGACGCGTCGGTGTCGGCCTTGAGCTTGTAGACGCCGGCGTCGGTCGTCTGCTTGCTCTTCTCGTAGTTGGCCTTGGCATCGGCCTGCACCGCGTAGGCCTGGGCGTCGGCAGCCTGCTGCTGCGACTCGCGGGCGATGGTGGCCTTGACGACGTCGCTGGCACGCAGGCGCTCCATCTCGGCCGCCGCGCGCTTGACCTGTACCTCGCGCTTGAGCTCTTCGTCGTTGGCCTCGGTCTGGCGCGTGGCCTGGATACGGGCAATCTCGACATCCCGGTCGAGCGCCGCCTTCTTGGTGGCGAGGGTGGCCTCGGCCGACGCCCGCTCGATATCCCGCTCCGTCTTCTGGACAGCCGTCTCGGCATTGATTTTTGCGATCTCACGCTCTTGCTCACCCTTCCTCTGGGCCTCACCGACGTTACCGCGGAGCTGGGCGTCCGCCACGTCGATACGCGCCTGGTTGGTGGCACCCTCGTGCGCCTTGCGCGAGAGGGACTCGAAGTAGATGCTATTCGGAGCATCGCGAAGCTCCTTCACGTTCGCGTTGTAAATACGCAGGCCGAACTGACTCAGTTCTCCCTGGATGTTGCGGAAGATGCGGCGCTTGAAGACCTCGCGTTCCGTGAAGATTTCCTCCATGGTCATGCTAGAGACCAGCACACGCGTCTCACCCTCGATGATGCCCTTGACGATGTTCTCAAGAAACTGATGGTTCTGGCTGCTGGACTTCTTGGCGCCAGAATCGGCGAGAAGCATGGCATACTTCATAAGCGCGTCTCCCCGGTCCTCGCGGCGGTTGTCATAGCCGTGATCGTCCGGGTGCGTCGAGTGCTCGTCCCCGGCATGTGCCGGGGCGGCGGGCTCGTTTCCTGGGAGCTTAGAATTGGCCCCGCGCTGATTAACATCGGGACCGATGGTAAAGACTACAGGGAGGAGGAATTGGAGTTTCTGCGAGCATGGTTAGGATGCGTGTAAGTGACGGTTTGGGCGAGTGGGGCACGGCGCACCTCCTTGGTCATGGCCTGCAGGTTCATAGCATAGTCGTGCGGCTGGACGCTGAAGCGCACGCATCGCTGGAAGGGCCAAACCCAAGCTGCTTTGCAGATTTTGATGGTCCGAATACCCATACCAGTGATGGCAAGGTACTCGTCCGGCGCGGCGATGCTGTAGGAGGCCATCGTGACGGGTTGCGGATTAGGGAATTAGAGAGGTAAGGAAAAGGTAGTGAAAATGAAGGCTACGACGCTGAAAGCCGCTAGAAGTCGCTAAGAGGACCAAGAGGAACCTGAGCTGGAGAGGATGGGAAGGGTGGGTTTTATAGTCGACGACGATGGAGGTGGTGTCCTCGGCGACTTTGCCGTACCGTGGGAGAGCTGAAGGATGGAAGAAGGGGTGGCTTGGAATCGGCTCTCGGAAAAAGGCAGGAAATTACGGAAGGACAATGGCAGGATACGGTGGAGATAGGATACCGAGATATACGAGACGAGGTAGAGGGTAGAGACGGAGAAAGGGAGAGAGGGGTTGTGTGCTTGTGTGTGGGTGGGCGGCTTGATGCGTGCTTCGAAGGCAAAGCCCCTGGAAGATGCAATGATATCGACTGGCTGGGAGCAGAAACCCAAGGCAGGCCGCCAAAAAGGTGGTTAATATATCTATAGGTATGCATCTACGCTTATTTGTCCGTTTCTCACTTGTATGCCTGTTCTCCAAGGGGATACCGAGGAGCCCAAGGCTGTGCGACGATCCGGTATGGGTTCTACCAATTTGAGTCGGGGCCCTTTACTTCCAGGGGACCCACCCCTGAATCACAGCTCCTTTCAGCCAAGAAGGAGCCAAGGCACGCGAACGTCTGGCTATCCAGCAGCGCCGCCAGAGTCTGCCCATTGCTCAGCAGGGCGTGGGCCTCACACTGGTCATGGTTTGCCGCTTCGTCTGGCCTCTTCCCTCCCGGCCAAGTCTGCGGCTGGAGCAAGCTGGATGGATGGATGGATGGACGACCAAGCAAGCAAGAAAAGCAAGCAAGCAGGAAAGCTCAGGTAGAGCTCTGTTGAAGCGCGCCAAGGTGCAGCTCCCTCCGTCTCGGTATCCCGATGTGGGCGCTGGTGCCATCTTCCGGGAGCTTGGACAGCGGCTACGTTTGCGTTCCAGTCGGGTCATGCGCTATGAGCGTTTTGTCTGGACAGCCCACTTCCGCCTTGAGGTCTGCCTGGCGCGGCGCCGTAGTGGTTGGCGGTGGCGTCCAAAAAATAATGGAAGGCTACCCCTACCCCACCCCCACTGGCCAGGCACCTTTTTTGTGCTACCCAAGGCGGCGTCCGCCGGTGAGGTCCCCTAGAATCCACAGAATCTACCTCGCTACCTCCCTCGGTGCCGTAAAGTGCATGGCAAACACGGTCAGCACAGGTTTCTAGAAGCAGTGGTGGCGGGCCAAGACGGCAAAGTTCCTACCGGACTGCTCCACCGTTGGCGGTCCCGTGAGCCCTCCTGACGTCGGGCTACTCGCTGCTCCCCCCGTTCGCCCCGCTATCCCGGCCCAGTCCCAATCGCATCTCTCGCGATCGGAACGGACGGCTCGTCTGGTCCAAGCATTCGCGCACTTGGATCGACTGCAGTGAGTCAACGAACAACAGGCATCCAAGCACCCAAGCAACCCCAGAGCTAGTTCCCTCTATGAGGTAATAATAGCTTTCCGATCTCCTCCGCATCCGCGCAGCCATACCACGACCTGCAGATGGGTAAGCATGCTGATGCACTTTGGCTGGCTTCGAAACTATCCCCGTCGCATTGCTGCCATATCGTTTGGAAGGCAACATCCGCTTGCCAAGCACATTTTGCCAGCGGCAATGCAGGCCGAACCTTCCCTGTCTTAGTGCCTAAGAAGTCGGGCAACGCTGGGGTAGCTTTGCAATGTCTGCTATCGGCCCCGATTGTTTGTTCATTTTGGTGTGGGGAACGGCTGGGGAGAGGCACGAGCTCGGCGCGTGGCGATGCAGGTCAGTCGGGCGATGCTGGGGTGAAAGTTCACAGTATACCCGTCTTGGAATGATCTTACCCATGAATACCTAGTACCTAGTGGCAGATAGGCTCTCTCTCCCCACCCTCCCTCGGCTTGCCGCATTCTTGACCGGGGCCCGCCTTCCGTCCTCCCTCTCTCTGCCCATAGGTAGATCGCTAGGTATTCCGTTCCGCCGCCTTAGGCCGCATACCGGGTTGGGCCACTCACAGCCCCCCCTCGGCGCCGCCTGTGAAACGCCTTGGAGCTGCGACCGTCCGATCCAAGGCAAACGTGGGCTACAATCTCCCTGCTGTCTTTCAACCTTGACCACTGTTCCGGTTATTTCTTATCGACGACGCCCTTCACGCCGCTCACTGCGCCCTCTGACTGGCTCCGTTTAGCCTCTGGAGCACCGAACCCAGCAAACACAAGAACCTTGAAGGGGCAGAGTTTCTTGAATGATCGATCCTGCCTAAGGCAGCCTGTCCGTAGCATACCTAGCAATCGTGCCTTCCTCCTCCCCACGGGCAGGGCTCAGCGTGGCTTTCGCACCCTCTGCTCAGTCTCTCGCTTTGTCCGCAGGGCAGATCGACCCGGCACAAGAGCCTCACCTGGACGGCACCCCTGGGTGGATCGTCTGACACGGCCCTTCTCGAGGTGGCCAAAAGGAACAGCGGACTCTGCCTGGCGCGCCGCATTCCACGGCCTCTATTCTCCTCTGAAAACATGTCAAAGGAAACCGACGTTCTCGATGATCTGCCCCCGCCCTATACGGAGACCTTCAGCACCGGCTCCAGCGCGGGAGGCTCCGGGCCCTCCCGCATTCCTGGCTCCTTCACCGACTCGCTGACGGCGCCGTTGGCCGCCCATATACATGCCTTGCCGGATCGCATGCGTGCCACGGAGCAGGCACACTCGACCCAACAGGCGGCTTTCGACCTTGATCTCATCACCCTCTTAATCCCTCGCATAGAGACCTTTTTATCCGACCTCGGGGCCATGGCCCCCAGCCCTCCCGTGGCAGAGCTGACCCTCGTGCCCGCCGCGGCAGTTCCCAAGGGAAGCACGCTGAGTGGAGCCTTAGAACGCCGTCGTGAGGGCGAAGTCCTGAGGGTGGTCCGGGTCGAAGCGCCCAAGAGCCAGGCCAGCAAGGGGGGCAAGGGCGGCGGCGAGAAGGGAAGTTCCCTGCCGAGCACCGTCTCGGTTTCCACATGGATCACCTCGGTAGAGCCCGGGTCTTCGGACCGGATGTACGATGACGATGACGACGGGGACCAAGACGACGGCATCCCCTCGCGGTCAGTGAACAAGACGACATGGTGGTGGCAGGACGAGCGCATGGCGCGCAGGCTAGCAGCGTATCTGCAGCCCAAACCCAGAGTGCGGGTTGAGCGGAGGGAGATCCAAGCGATCGTGGAGAAAGCCAAGGAGGAGAAGAAGTCGGGATGGGGCTGGAGGCGTAAGAGGACTGAAGACCCACCGCCGGGCCCCCCTGCTGCTGCCCCAGCGCCGGCCGTCGCTCCGGTTGGGCTCGACGCTCCTGGGCCCCTTGACAATAGCCTGGACGACCGGGTCAGCATGACGGTGCGCACCGAAGAAGTGACTTTCAGGAGGGAGAATGAGTTTGGCATTTGGGAAAGCCTGACCGGATTCGGTCTTGTGGTGGCTATCCGCATCAAGAGGTAGCTGCGAGGTGGTGGTCATGGCCCAGGAAGTAGCTGAAAGAGATCACTCTCCTTCCCCCTTCTTTTCCGTCTGAATTCCTGTCTCGTCCTGTCCTGAAAACCCTACCAGTCTTCATATTACTTTTGGCCGTCCAGCCATCGTAGAACGCCTTAGCGAGTCTCATTTGCAAACTTGCAAATTGACCAAGTAATGAACAAGAGGCAAGATTTAAATGTCAATCCCCATCCTCAACCCTATAGATATCCTCCTGCCGCAGAGAGCTACCCAGAATCCTAAGCTCTTTCATCTCTCTCCGCAGAAAGTTCCCTCCGGGGGATTCCTTGCGAAATACGTTGATACTTGATCCTGGGTCGTCAGTCTTTCCTTTCATTTCTGACAACAAGCCCAGATCAGAGCTCACCTTTGTGCAATTTCCTCTCACCCTTACTCTCACTTTCTAATCAATCTGCAACCACCCGGTGGTTATGTTCTAATCTACTAAGTTCTTCCTTTCGCACGTCTCACTCTGACGTGAGTGCGATGTGATACAACGCAACCCACCCAACGTGCCTTGTTCGATCCATTCCCTCCCATCCCCATTCCTCCAGCATCTCCAGATACTTTGAGATGATCCATACACCCAGAACTTCGGATGGTGACCCCGGCAAGAAACTTACAGAAAGAGTCGCTGAAGCCAGCTAAGGAGCAAAATATGCCGCGCATTAAGGCGAAAGGACCGCAGGCAGAACTAGTCTTTCTGTCCTTTAAGGAATTATCTGGTAACACCGATTCACACCGGTCCCATAAGGTAGGACCCTTCAAGGTATTCTATGTAATGACCATTATTGGCTTGCAGCCTACAGAAACGTTGCAAGCTCTCCAGAATCAAGAAGAAGCGCAAGGGTGCTTATCAAGAGACAGAAGGAAGCGATGTATCCTGCACTACTCCTTCCACATATGGCTAAGAAGGGGGTGATGAGTCTACCGACCTCGAGGCTGAAGCCGCAGATCTCATTCTTGACGCGGAGAGCTACGCGAGATCCACTGCGAAGCGGGCCAGACGGGAGCTTTTCCGAGCGCAAGGCCGCTTGATCGAGAAGTTCCTGGTTCGGCATTTGGAGATTTTGTCCAAGAAGAAGCTACACGACTACCTGACCCTCTTCACAGAGGATAGCCCGCATTGGTACGTCGTTGGAAATGCGAAACCACCTCGGCAGTTACGTGAAAAGCTTCTTGATCGCCTTCACCTTCGTGCTCTCTCTCGAAAAAGGTCCCTCCAGCTGGTCAACCCGCAGGATGCGAGGAACTGGCTTGACCGTATTCGGGCTGCTAGCGACGACAAACTTTTTTCCCCGCGCGTCAGCACGATTTTGGGTCTCGTTGGGCGCATCCGAGAGGAGAACACTGGAGACAAGATCATCATCATCTCTAAATGGCGAAAATTCCTCGACATTGTGTGTCATGCTATCGCACGTCGATTCTCAGACCTCAAGTGCGCTGAGTATAATGGGACTATCCCGCGGGAGCACGCGGGAGCACGTGCCACCATTCAAGCAGACTTTAATCAAAAGGATAGTGGCACATCTGTCCTACTTCTCACCGACGGCATCGGAGGTGCGGGTTTGAACCTGCAAGGTGCCAATCACATCATCATTGCAGCGCCGGGTTGGACCCCCGGGGGTGAGAACCAGATCATTGGGCGCTCGCATCGAATGGGGCAGGAAAACACCGTCCATGTCTACAAAATCATTGCAGCCGAGTCAAGGATAGACATTCACATGCGGAACTCACAGGGACAGAAGGCCCGGCCACGGACCATAATAACAACGGATGGCCCGGCCACGATTCTAATTGTGGCTCGGCTACCGGGGCTATATTATCGTAGCCGGGCCTAGGGGCCTATATTATCGTGGTCGGGTCTCAAGGGATAGATATTGAAAGAGGGAGAGTGTTGTGTGGTCTGTAAATCGCGCTGCAGGCGTAAAACTTGCACACACGTATAATTATACATGTAAATCACCTCTCAGCCCAGTAGCCGTAGTTTGGGACTAATACCGGCGCCTCGTAGCGTATAAGGCGGGGCTATTAAAATGATGCAAGTTAGTAACATAGGGGGAAGCTAAAAAAAGAAAAAAGGAAAAGAATATATATATATATATATATAGGAGCTTCTTGGCCACTGATTAAATTATAACAGGGGATAAAGCTCCGTAAGAACGAGAAAACATTATCTTAAACGCCTTTTCTTAGGCGTGCTGGGTAGTGATAGATAAGTCTGTTAGGTCACTTTCTTAAGGGTATAAAATTATAAGTTTTGTTTAATAAGAAGGGAGGTGTTTGTGAGGCCCAGGGTCATCCCCATGCGTTATGGTCCCATGCGTTTGCACCCACGTGATACAGCGTCTCAATTGACCACTATATCTATCCATCTGGACCTGTAGCTATTAGTCTACCTTCTTCCTCTCTTTAGCTTAAGATTTTGTGCATTCTTAATACACACGGCTACAGATCCAGTTCATCGCCGCCAGCGCCGTGACAGTGTTACCTTGTGCAATAATATATATATAAAAACATGTCATCACACCGGACAACTACTACTTGTCTTATGCTATTAATTATTTGGCTTATTTCTTGCAGTCGTGCGCTAAATATTTCAGCCTCTTCAAAGTCTGGCTACTTCGGTGAGTTGGCCTTCGGCCATGTGGAAGGTACTACCTCGTTTATCGGGGCAGTGTGTCAATTGGCCAACTTTTGATAATCGCAACTTCAACGGTGAGACCCTTCCTCTCTCACCTCTCAGCAATTCCCAACGTGCAAACCCAAAATGCAGATCACTTGATCTCGTCTCTTCCCTTCCAAACCTACCAAATGGCAACTTCAAAGTCGACAATTTCTCACTCTCCCATCTATCTACATCTGCAAACTCACAACTTCAAAAATCCAAACCACTTCTGCTCCCTAACTCCCTTTCAAATACTTCACCCAAACAGCCAAAAGGTCCATTCTGACATTCTGTCATTCTTCCGGACAGTGAAAATGCCGCCTGAGAAATCGGCTGCCGACCCAACATGCGCAAGATGGCTTTCGCCATCGTCACAGCCAACCAAAAGATGGAAGATTCCACTTTCGAGGAGCTGGCTGCGGGTATGAAGAAAAAAGGGACTTCTGCAGGAGGATCTGCGAAGGCGAGTGGTATTCAAGCATCGACCTCCAAGAAGCCCGAGACAGCCTCCAAGCCCGTGACAGCGCTCGCAGAGGCCGTGGCAGCGCTCGAGGAGGCCGCGGCAGCATATAAGAAGGTCATGACAGCGCACGCCGAGGCTATGGCAGCCTCCAAGAAGGCCGTGGCAGCATCCAAGCAGCCCCTGACAGCGTACGCGGAGGCCGAGGCAGCGCTCGAGGAGGCCGTGACAGCGCACGAGGAGGCCGTGGCAGCATTTAAGAAGGCCGTGGTAGCGTTTGTGGAGGCCGTGGCAGCATCCAAGAAGCGCTTTGCAGTGAAAACCAAGAATGCACCCAACTCGGTGAGCTCAAGCTTGTCCATCTTCATCTCTCAGTGCTTACAATGTCTAGAAGCGAATCAAAACCGCCAAAAAATCGGGTACGAAGTCTACCGGCAAGGCTCCCAGTGTTGGGTACTATTCCAACGAAGATTCAGTCGAGGAAAAGACGGATACCGAGTCCGAGCGTAGCAAGGAGAATGTCAACAAGCACCTCGAGGACACTCCAGTCAAGGACGATGGCGTCGGCCACGACCTTGACAACATTTTGGCCAAGAAATTCGGCGCTGAAAAGCACGTCGAGAACATTCCGGTGGTGCAAAAGAAAACTCGTCTCACCGTAAGTGAGCTCAAGTTTATCAAAAAGGAGCATGGCAACTTCAAGTCATTCTGTGACAACTGGGCCGTTGACATCGGTGATATGGGAATGATAAAGGACTATATTAAAGTCTTTATGGACGAGGAGTAATTAGTCGAGATGCTCCTGGAGATGGGACGACCCGGCATGTCACAGTCGAGGACAGAGGTATCATGGCAGTCCAGTCTGGCAAATCTGCTATTCATTGAAACGGGCTCAGAGAGAAGATCATAGTTTGGGCACGCTCATCCACACCCTATGGCAGCCAATAATTCATTTCCTGCATTAAAACGTCGTATGGTCTAATTGATTGTAATCTAGGACGACAAGGATATTGTTGGCATAAGACAGTACGGCATCGAACTTGGATAAATGATGTCTAGTTCTTGAGACAGGCTAGTTATTTCTCTGGCCATTCTCTTCACTACTAGGAGTTCCTAGCAAGTCCTGCTTGCTGGTTTTGAGTGGAAGTCCGCCGACATCTGGGTTATATCCGAAATATATTGTTGCTAGTTACTCGCCACAGACTCAACACTTGGGCGCTCCCCAAACTCTGGCACTTCAGCTGTCGCACTCCATGCCTCTGTAAAGATATCTCGTCGCTCAGATATCCACCGCAGTTTATTTACCATCTCCAGGAGAAATGTACACTGACGTTCCCCGGGCGGTTCGTCTGCCCGCTTCAGAGTGTCGCTGCACGAGGCACCTTGCACGCAGCCAAACCCTTGCTCCGGCTCTTCCGCCTAGCTGGATAGGTGGAGTCAGTGGACACCACGATTCTTCCTATGTGCAGCGATGTAGAATGGCGTGGTCGCATTGTCGCTCCTAGCCAACGCCTTACTAAAACATGCCCGATTCCTTGTGGCAATCGCTCTCTTTTGCCGCTTTACCCCATCACAGAGAGCCTAAGCTCAGCTCGTGGTCGTGAAGTGAAGTCAACAAGGTAGGCAGAAGAGTGGAAGCCGCTCGGTACGGTCCGACTCTAGGTCGATGCAGAAATCCACCCACCCTCAGCTTCCTGGCGTCGGGCCTAACCCCCCAACAAGTGCAATCTTCCCGTGAACGCGGAGCCGGGCTTCTTTCTTAGTCTGGCAGGCAAAGAGCAGAGCTGCCCACGTGGGGACTAGTGGCTCCTGACTCTTGCATGCCATTATTAGCGCCAAGTCCCAAGCACGCGCAGCTCTGGTCTGTTGGTGGCGGCATTTCCTCTCATTCAGCTGCAATAGGGTGGGGACACTATAATGGAGCGTCGCAAGCCACCGTCGCGTCGAGGGGGCCGCTGGAACTAAAAGCAAGCGAGAGCCCATTCAAAGAGTATCTCGTGGGGTCGCGACAGAGCTACTGTAGCAATAGCCAGCCAGCATGGAAGCCGGCAGCGGGACCATTTCAGACGAAAACCACCTTCCAGCGAGCCTGGAGGTCGGTACAGACAGCTCTGGGGCAAGGCACCCCCCATACTATATGCACTAACCCCCAGCGCTAACGCGATTGCAGAGCGATCGGGACCACGAGAGCTTTGTTTTCGAGTGAGTACGCCACCACACATCGCGGCAAGCTCAAGTCTCTGACGTCGCCTCTTTTGTCTCTAGCGATGATACGACATCCGTGAGATCTAGTGTGTATGACTTTCTCGTCGAAAATGGCCGCTCCTACCATGCGTATCGATCCGGGAGTGAGTTCCGATCTGCATCAGCAACACCTGATCCAGGGACGCGCCTGACTTGAGTAGAATACTTCCTGCCAAACGATGAAACCGAGCAAGAAAGACTAGGTAATGCGCTCTTACCCAAACGTGGCATGCCTGTATGCTGATCATGGCACCAGACCTTCAACATCACTCCTTCAAGATCATGCTGAACGGCAAACTCAATCTTGCTCCCATTCCGCCGCCGAGTCGTGCGCTCGACGTAGGGACCGGAACGGGGATCTGGGCCATTGAGTTCGCACAGAAGTACCCCGAGTGCCATGTAGTCGGCTCAGACTTGAGTCCGATCCAACCCGAGTTGTAAGTACCACCCTTCTTCGTAGCTCACGAGACTTTTGTAGCCTGACTGCTTTCCTCCCTCGTGTAGCGTGCCGGCCAACTGCCGTTTCGAGGTTGGTGATGCAGAGGATACGGACTGGGGCTTCGAGCAGAAGTTTGACTACATCCACGGCCGTGCGCTCGTCACATGCTTCCGGGATGCCCCTGGCGTAGTGCGAAATATATACGAAAATCTCGAGCCGGGCGGGTGGTTCGAGCTCCAGGACCCATGCCTCCCATTGCGGTGTGATGACGGCACCCTCGACGGCACCGCGCTTGGCGAGTGGAATAGACTACTCGACGAGGGTATGAAGAAGTTTGGAAAGGACTTGCGGGAGAATCTCAGCTGGGGCCAGTATATGCGAGAGGTCGGGTTCGTCGACGTGCACGAGGTCCACGCGGTCTGCGCATTCAACACCTGGCCGCGTGGGCGGAAAAACAAGCTCCTGGGAGCTATGTCGCTGCAGAATATGTTGGAAGGGGTGGATTCGATGGGGAGGGCCATCTTCACGCGCATTCTCGGCTGGGATGCGGCCAAACTCGACGAGTTCTTGGTGGACGTGAAGAAGGACCTGAACAACAAGGATGTCCACAGCTATTGTGGCGTCTATTTCGTCTACGGTCGGAAGCCTACCGCTGAGGAGGCCAAGTCGTCTGCAGAATCTATCGGCTAACCCTGTAGATCCTCTAATGCTGAGCCTATTTATCAGGCTGCCAGCCCAGCTGCTTCGTGCCTCCTAACTGCTAACCACAGTGCCTACGAACTCGTCAATATCTGCCAGTAGCGCCTCGGGCTGCTCTAGGGCCGCAAAGTGGCCGCCTTGTTGATGCGTCCTCGAGAACACCAGATTCCCTGTCGTCTTGACCCATGACACAGGCGTCGGGGTGAGCTCCAGTGGGAAATAGGAGTACCCAAACTGCTTCGGTGCGTGAATGCGGTAGCCCGGGAAGTTGTGGTCCGCTCCGCGCTCGGGGTCGGCCTCGTGGCGGTATGAGAAGACGCAGGTGTGCAATTTTCCTGAAAGCCAATACAGCGACGCAGATACCAGTATTTCATCCATCAGCTCCTTCGAGTAAGGGATTTGCGTGCCCGGGAGCTTCGCGTCCTCCGGGAATGACCTGGGGTCGCTCCAGTCGAGGAACTTTTCGGCCACCCAGCCGAGCACGGCTAAGGGGCTAGATGAGAGCACTAGGCCGAGCGTGCCCGGTCGTGTGGCATGCATCAACGAGTACCCGCGTCCGTTGGCCATGAACTTTTCGAATCGCCGGAGGCCCTCCTGCTCGACCTCCGGCAGGTCGCCCACCGAGGTCCCTTCGGGCTGCGAGACATGGCAGAAGTTCAGATGGGCTCCGCGGCAGTGCTCATACTTTGCCGCCAAGAGGCGAGCAACACGAGATCCGATGTCACCGCCCTGGGTTAGATACCCGGTCAGCCCGAGGATGCGAACGAGAAGGTGGTCAAAGATGCCGGCGGCCTGCACTAGATCGAATTCCCGGTCCACAGGCGGCGGGTCAGAGAAGCCGTAGCCCGGTAGCGACGGGACAATAACATGGTATGGGAGCTGCTTCGGGTCTGGGTACCGCTTTTGGAGGAGGCCCAGGATGGGTAGGAACTCGAGGAACGAGCCTGGCCAGCCGTGGAATAAGATGAGCGGCGTTGCATTGGGATTCTGGGAGAACAGCGCGACGAAGTGGATGCCAATGGTCGATCCCGCAAACGGGATCTGTGCCCTAAAGTTTGGGAGCGAGTTGATACGTCGCTCATGTTGTCGCCTGCCGTAGGTTAGAAGGCATGAAACGCAGTGAGCCTCTCGGGCTGGAAGGGCACGCACCAGTCGAAGTTGTTCTCCCACGTCTCCTTCGCCTGTAGGATCCACTCTCTCCTGAGACCTAGATTGCGGCTCCCATCCGGCAGTGAGTTCTCGTAGGATGGGCTGGCGACTCGCGACAGCTTTAGCAGCGCCTTCATGTGCTCGAGCTCTTCCTCGGGGACATGCACTTGGAACGGCTGCACCGCAGCCTTATCCGCTTCGGCGGGGAGCACTCCGAATGTTGAGCCAATTTGGGCCGTCATTTTGTCGTGTTCAAGAGCATGGAATAGTTGAGAATTCTAGGTCGTCTCTCCGTAGCATGAGAGTAGGTGCGAACTCTACCTTAATATCGCACTTAGGATGAGATGAGCTAGGTGCATTCCAAGTGTTTCTTATACTGACCCTCTTCCAGTTAGCTCCCCGCGTTTTGTTAGCCGCGGTACTGGCGCACAAGGCGTGGCATTGACATGGCCGATCCTACGCCCTCCACCGATAGGGCGCAGACGACTAGAGGGACTTTTGGACTCCATCCTTGGAAAGCTTGTCTTGGTTGTCTAGCTTGGTCCGAATCAAGGCACCATATGAAGTAGCGTCCGATTTTATCAGGCAGGACTTGCGACAATCTATGTACAGAACTGGAAATTTGTGGGGGTCGTTACGACTACAATTCTTGTAGATCCTCACGCCTTTTCAACTGCCAAGCGGGCGGCTATCCAATCACACAACAGCCGCTCTATGGACCTCTATCGCGCCCAGAAGCCCGAATCCTCGCCGGAGGAATCCACTGTCTACTGTGACGCAATGCACCGAGAGAGCGCAGCGCCTTAGGCGGCGCCGGCGGCTTTCTGGACGAGGGCGTCAAAGTTGGCGATCTTGGAGCCGTTGAGGTCGTGGCTCCACTTGCCCTTGCTCTGGTGGATGCCGAAGCGGCTGGCCGGGTCGGCGGGCGTGGTCGGGGGGTTGATGGACGAGCCGTACGCGAGGTTGGTGGCCGTGCTCGCGGGGTCGAGCTTGCCGTTGGTCCACGAGCTGACGCCCTTGGCCAGGACGTTAAGCGTCCAGTGCGTGGCGTTGACGACCGAGCCAGGAAGGACGGTGTAGTTCGCGCTGGCGTACACGGTGGGGAGGGTGTGGCCGCTGGGTGGTGGTTAGCCAAGTCCATGCCTGAAGGAGAGAGGGGGGATGGAGGGTGGAAGGGGAAACTCACGCAGCCCAGCGGCTCGACACCACCGTCTTGTCACCGCTGGCCCAAGCAACCGTCAGGGGGTTGTTTGCCATGACGCCGCCCCAAGCAATGGCGGCCCAGCCAGTAGCCTTGGGGGCAATGATGGAGAGTAGGACATCGAAGGGGGCGGCGGTAGCCTTGTCTGAGATGGCGATGCGGTACGTGATGTCCCCGGTCTTGTACTCGGAGTAGCAGATGGTGGTTGCGGCGTCGCAGTACTTGCCGGCGGCGGACGTCTCGAGCACCTCGTCGGCTTCGGGGGTGGGCACGGCCTGGACGGCCTGGAAGATGGCCAGCGTGGCCGCGGCGAGCTTGAGGAGACCCATTGCAGATGTATGGGGGACGGAGGGCGGAGCGGTGGTGACAGCAAAGAGGAGGACGAAGCAACGGCGTCTTGAGCAGATACTCGAGCCAAGAAAACCTCAACGGACAAGGATAGGCAGGCAGAGACCAGGAAGACGAAGGGGGCTAGCAGCTGACCCCCCACCCTTGGGCGGTGGGCTACATCTCATATACGCGGGCCGCGAGCCAGGCAGGTGCGTCTGGACATCGCCGGTGTCGTCAAGCCCAGTCTTTACCCGGCGTCTTGGCGGCTGTAGGGCAGCAATCTCTGGTGCCGAAGGGAGCATGTTGACATCTCCAGGGCCCCGGAGTTTCTATTTCGGTTCCGTCAGCGGCTGAAGATCTTCGGTCCCTGGCAAGGGACATCCGTGGTAGCTGGACTGGGTAAAATGTACTTATGGGGTGCCATTGGGGTGCGGGGGAGTAGGCGTTATCGGTGCTGTCCATCTGTGCGCGAAGGCAGGCAGCTAATAAGCACGGCACTGCACGGGCCAGACTCCATTACCAGAAGCATGAGGACGGGCAATGCCAACGGGTGTCGGTCGCTGTCAAGCCCAAGGGCCACGCTGCTCTGGCGCCGATGGGATGCGTGCTGAGCAAGCACTTTCGCATTACCTCCTAACTCCCTCACTTAGCATACCGTGCTATATATCTGCGGCTCCGTGCGCCTCGCCACCTATAGCGAGAGATACGCCTCGTCCTGTGCACCAATCAACACGTCCGCCGTCCCCAAACGGACCAGCGCCTCCAAGCGGACAAGAGTTGGGGGGGTGGGGGCCCAATTTACAGCTATATACCCCAAAAAACATGCTCAGGAAACACAATGATGCCCACAAGTGCCGCCCTGTTTATGCGGAGGTTTGGGGTCTCGCCCAATCCAGGGATGCGGAATTGGACGACGATTGCCCTTCCGTGCGGCCTCCAGGCTAAACTGGCAGAGACGGGATCCACGCCTGGACGCCTACCACGGACGTCCGCTTCCAGAACGGTACGGGAGCCGACCCTCGCAAGACGTCGGTGTCATGGCAACATGCGCCCGAATTGGCCAATCGGTTTGCTCTGATTGACAACCCCTCCCAGGCGAGAGGGCCCAGTCGGTCCCGGAATGGTTCCTGGCGGGCGGCGGATGTCGACAAATGGGTCCCGCGCCTCGGGTAAAGGCCTCACGCGTGGGCATTCGGGACGTCAGGTACCTGCGAGTACTGCAGCACACCGTGTATGAAGCTGGGAAAAGCCATGGTAGAGCATCGCTGTGCTGTTGGTGGCATTCAGGGACTCTCTAATCCTAATGCAAAAGTTCAAAGCAATACCCCCTAATAGGCCATCACTTATCCAGGGGTCTTCTCCAATCGCATGTGTCCGGCGAACGCGCGTAAACTTGGCTTACTTTGGCCGCGCCCTTCCGTCCCCTCTCTTTGATGATGTCTTACATCTTGTTCCACGCCAGTCCTTTACGAGATCCCAAAAATTGACCAGCAGTAACATAATACCCACCTATCACATAACTGTCGGTTTCGCGTAACTAGGTAAGGTAGTTAGCAAAGACTAAAGTGCAGTGCATGTAAAAATCCAAATGTGGTTTGGGGGTAGCGTGGGGTAGATAAGTCACATAGGTGGTGTTTTGACTACCAAAAACGACAGCCATGCACAGCTATTTTCAGCAACCTTGACACTAGGTCTTACGGATTTCTGTAAAAATAATCCGGTCAACCTGTGTGACATTCACCGAGGAGGGTGTTGTGTGCGGCATGAGATTGCGGTTATGGTTGGTATATAGCTGTGGCAGTCTAGTGCGCAGTGCAAGTATGCTAACACTCAGCTTACCTTGTCTATAGGTAATACCGCGTTACCTGGTCTGCTATATCAGAATCCATCTTGTACCTAACAATCTCACTCTGCTCTAACTTAAATATTCAATGCATGTATTCTCGCCTATCATTTCATGTTCTTCTTGAGCGCTATAATGTGCCGTAATATATCCCCCAAGCAAAGTCTCGTGGCCTAGACAATAGTACCTCAGCGCTCCCGCCTCCCTATAATGGCTTAGTAGCCCAGACGAAGATACAACCTCAACTTTCCTGTCCCCATAGACTAGCTTGGCGATCTCGGGCCAAAAGGCCCAGTTGAAATCTTTCGCAACCTGGCCATCTATTACGTAACTACCATCACCAGTATACTGCTGTGAATCTTACCATTGATTCGCAATGTCCATGTAGTCGCCGTAACCTCGCTGGCTCCATAACGAGATATAACCTCTTGGTATTTTATCGGCGAAATAGACTTGCGCAGATTCAGGTAGGTTATTTCACATCTCCCCATGTTTCCTTGAGAATTAAGAATATGCTTGATCGATCTACCGAATTCTCGTTCAACCCCAGCCCCCCCCCTCCCCGCCCGAGAAGCTCGTAAAGTGTAATATACCCCTCATACCCATTTTTCTTCTCGCAGGGTTCCATCGACCTAAGACATGTATGCATATACACCAGGCCGAATCTGCCGAGAAGAGCCGTATAGTGCAACGGAAATGGACCGCTTGATCAAACTCAGTGGCACGGTAGCCCTCAACCTTGTTTTTGATTCTGTCGTGTTTGCTGCAACCATACAGTGGTGCGCGGATCACCTCTCTCATACGGGTTATCTCTGACCGAGTTCGAGCCGTCTCAGAGCCAAACAGCAGAGGAGTCAAGATCTACGTTTACCCTCCTTTAGTCAAGTAATAGATCAGATTGTTATAAATCAACCTCCTTCGGGAGAGCTGTCTTCTCCCTTCTATCGTCGATGAAGCGTGGTCGGCTCCTGAGCCAAGGCCAATCATGATGGTGGCATCCAGAGAATCCTCAGCGGCGAAGAACCGCCATTTCTGGGCGGTTGGCTCCCTTCTTGTCGCCCAGGTACTCAACTTGCCATCGCTGACTCGGGCTTATACCCCAGTGTCCTACTATGTGGGTTCTGAGCCCAGCATCGACGGGTTGAGTAGCTACGCTGGGGCGGGGATCATGCTGAATGCATCGCATCCCGTCCTCACCCTAGACTACGGCATGGAAATCGGCGGCTGGCCTTTTATCGATGTTGCGACAGGCCCGGAGGTGCCGGTCCAAGTCGAGTTCAAGTACACAGAGCCGTTCGACGGCCTGAACCACCCGTGGGGAGATGGTCCATGGTAATCGTCCCATCACATTTTGAGGTACTGGCCTTGTCTGACTAGACTCATTTGTGTCAAGGGTGTATGTGAACAGCCTTTCCAATACGTTTAGGACGGAAACATTCAACATCAGCGGTGCAGGTCATACCGAGTCTTTCCTCCAGCAAGGGGGGCTGCGTTGGCAGTCCATCACCCTTCTGACAGACTCATCCCTCGTCATCCAGAATATAGGTATTCGGTCCTCTGTATCTGTCAAGAATTCGTCCGATCTTCTCGGGACCTTCCGCACATCCAACGACATGTATCAGAAGGTGTGGGGTCTGGGAGCTGGCGCCGTTCAAGCTTCTTGTGTAGAAGCCAAGTCTCAACCATCGACTTGGGAGGTCACCTCGGAAGGGTCCCTGATCCGCGGCCAGTATCCCGCCATCTCGTCGCTGGGTAACAATTTCGCCAATTACACCCTAGAGTTCTCTGCCAAGATCGTGACGGGAGGCTTGGGGTGGAAGATCGGCGCTTCAAACACCGTTGGCTTCGGCCCTTACTTCGTGCTCACTTCTACCGGTCCTGCGCTGGAGAGCCAGAATATCACCTCCCTTCCAAGAAACAGCTTGACGATGGGGTTCGGATACTCCGTCGTGGACGCACAGATCCTAAGCTCGGCAACACCGGTGACCTACGCCAATCTGTCGATTTCACTCTCAGAGAATACTTGGTATCGGATCAGCACGAGGATCAACCAAACTGGATACACCATTTCCATCGATGAGAAGGAACTCATGTTTATCTCAAGCGCACCTTACCAAGGGTACATCGATTTTGGACTTGGCGCCCCGTCCGTCTCCCAAGGTACTTTTGGTTTTGGTCCGTTCCTAAACCAGGCTGCCTGGTTCAAGGACGTTGTAGTTACGGCAGCGAACGGTTCAGTGCTGTACACAAATCCTCTGACCTCGGAGGATACACTTGGGGAGTTCTCCGTTGCGACCAACGCAGTGGCCACTTGTCTGGATGGTGCAAAACGAGATCGCGAGATTTGGATCGGAGATTTCTCTCACACCGCCCGAATTATTGCTGCCAGCACTGGTCGTTTCGATATGATCAAGAGTGTGATTGACTTTGAATTCGCTGAGCAGCTGATGGACGGGCCGGGTTATGGTCTAGTACCCATCCAGGCGGAAATGGGAGCCGGAGCGCACGCCATCGCATCGACCTACCCTGGAAATTTTGCCCAAACCGACTACCAGTTCTTCTTCCTCGTCACTCTGGGTGATTACTATAGACTGACCGGGGATCTCTCTTTGATGCAAACACACTGGGCCAGCACGAAGATATTTATCGATCAGTTGCTGGAGAGATACTTAGACAAGAGATCAGGACTGGTAGCCGCGGAAAATACATTCTGGTTCACAGCCCTTTTCTTTCAGAATGCCACCGCTCCTACCGCTCTATTCACTATTGGGCTAGACCAGATAGCCCGCGTTGCACACGCGCTAGGCGACAACGATGCCGCAACTCGGTACCAAGGAGCGGCGCAGGACATCGCAAAGGCTGTCAATACTCAGCTCTGGTCCGAGGCAAATGGATTCTATGGCGTAGCTGCTAAAAACCTAACGGAAACTTCGATCCTTGCCACTGCATTCACAATCCGCGCTGGAATCGCGAGTAAGGAGCAGGCGACCAGCTGCATCCAACAGCTAGAGAAGCTCTTCTGGAAGATCGGCTACAAAGACAACACATACACTGACAACTTGGACACCACAACGATCTCTCCAAACAACCAAGGTTTCCTACTCGACTCCCTGTTCCTCGCCCATCTCCAGCTCGGAGTTTCCGCCGATATCGTGGTCCCCGCCATCAAGACCATGGCTGAGGTATACTGGCCGCTCATGGTCACGCAGAACGAATACTACACCGGCGCGTCCTGGGAGTATGTTTACGCCGACGGGTCGCCGGGCATCGGGCTTTTCACTAGTTTGAGCCATCCATGGGGCGGCGCGCCTACTTACGCGTACACGGAGTATCTCCTCGGCGTCCGGCGCGAATTCAATAGCCAGAACGGCACATATGAATGGATATTCGAGCCAGCGTGGGAGATTGCCAAGGGCCTCGGTCTCACATTTGCGAAGGGAACGGTGCCGCTATCCGGGGGAGGCTATGTCAAAGCCGAATGGAATACGGCTTCAGGCAATGGTACAACAATGAACGTCCAGGTTGTTGGTAACAGCGGCGTGCAAGTGAGAGTCAAGAATCCCACCGCATAGGATGTAGCCCATGCCATTGCCGAGAGGATGTTGAACCAAAGCAATGGCCCACACATACTCTGCAAGTTGTTGAATTCGCTCAACTATGTATGGACAGGTCGTGCTAACAGCTATTGCAAGTAGGGATAGCCAGGTTTAAAAGATACTGGTCGAGGATAATAGCCTGCGAGATAGCCTATCTAAGGAGGGGTAGCTAACGCTTTACTAAATAGTATCAGGCTACAATAGTACCGTTCGGTAAGCTATCTGTTCGTGGAGCTTAAGGTTATCGGCCTGAGTTTCGTCAGTCGGCCATATAGTATAGCGCCGTGATAAAGCTCCTGCTAGCGAGGGCTATCCCGAAGCATTCGAGATATTACTCCGGCTAGGATTTCTGTACAACGAGCCGCTACGCTAAGGAACAACGGCATTAACGAGGACTAGACGCCTATATTGTTCTGCTAAGGTTTAAAGTCCTCTAAGTCCAGGAAAGTGCAGGCGAGGCTGAAGGAGCTGGGCGTTGCAAAATTCGACATGATGAAGACGAGAGCGAGGGAATTCTTCGAGAAGGGGTTCTATGCAAAGGGAGATATTCCACCCATCAAATCGGAGATGCCAGCAGGGAACGGGACTGCGGAAAAGCTAGGTCTTGGCTTCAAGTCGAGTACCATTGAGATCAGCTGCAGGTCGAGCAAGGAATCTGCATGTCCTGAGTCCAATACCAATGGGGGTATTAGCTGCTTTAAACTAGTTCTCAGCAGTTCAAGGGTAGCTTAGCTGACTGATCCAATATAATAATGTGCTGTCTTAACCTTTTCAGGCCGCAATGAGACCGGGCGAGCCCCTACTATAATGGTATATACAATGAGCCCTGCTATTTCCTCCTACATTGGATGTACACTATAGGGCCGCTGCCTGTGCCGGGGAAGGACGCGGCACAGCAGTTTAGACCCCACTCCACTGAACAGCAGACTCTTTGCGTGGCAAATCAGCTTGTCGTTTTACTGTGCCCCTAGAATTGCTTCCCCTTTGTCACCTACGGGGTGCGCGATTGGCAAGCTCGTTTGGATCCCCGGAGCATATAAGGAAGCTAGAATTACCTAC